>VSMD01075163.1:0-32554 GCA_008750895.1 Mirza zaza | reverse complement strand
TGAGTTTTCTGATATCTGACTTGTATATCATGGATTCTTGTGATAAAATGATGCCTGTATGGCTTTTGATTTGGGTTTTATCAAAAAGGATACCTCTTAAATTACCCTTCTCACTTTCTTGTACTGTAGCCTGTGGGCAAGTGGCACTGTCCCCTTAGCCTAATCTGAACTACAGGATACCACTCCCTAGCCACAGTCCAGCACCTGGTATTGCCCCTTGTTGAGGCATTATAGTGTTTTTATATAAACCATTGAGCTGGAAACTTTCTAACTATACAAATCCTCCACATCTACCGAGTCTTCAGTACTCATTCAGTAAGAAACTTCATACCACAGTAGGTCATAGGGACTACGCTATGTGATTTTGAAATTTATAGCATTTAAAAATATATCAGTGGTTTAAAATATAAATTCGAGGCCCTTTCTTGATATGAAATTATATGCAAAGATCCACTATAGAAAGTCAAAAACAAAAAACAAAAAAACAGTAAAAGCTGAGTTACTGTGGTAAAGGTAGAAACTAGGATGTGGGGCTGGGCTGAGGCCCCACCTATTTGATAGTTCTCTTATTTTCTGCTACAGCTCTGAGAGTTATCCTATGCCACCTCCAACACCTGGGGCTGCCTGGAACACAGTTTGCAAACTGCTGATCTCAATATTGTTCATTTAACACATAATCAGTGACTACCCTTTGATATTTCTTGTATTTACATTTCAGCCAGATTATTAAATTTTGCATAGTTATTTAATTTTTTAAGTATATATTTTGACTTCCCCCACTAGATTGTAATCTTCTTGAGGGTAGGAAGAGTACCTTGTATCTCAGAGAGGAGCCAGATCAAAATCCACATAGAGAAAGCCATTACTTAGCTTGTGAATGTGGTGCTCTGTCAAGAATTATTAATTGATTGTTGATTTCATCTGGTTTATAGTACTCAGGAGAGAAAACCATTCAGGAACCTGGACATGAATAAGTAGTAAGTCTAAGTAGCACAATCAGGTGGTAAGTTGGGCTCTTGCTCTGTAAGGTCAAGATGTTGATCCCATGCCACTGACATTCTTCCAAAAGAATGCTGTCAGGTACAGTGATTCAGAAAACAATGTGTACTTTTTACTGATGGCAATATTTACTTGATATAACTGAGTTGATAGGCTTATAAAAGACTCAGGATATGTTTCCACTCATTCCAGGTGTGACTTTCATGTGAACAAGTTTTAAATCACAAGTGGAACTGAAATCAGATGCTGTTCTTATCCTTCATAGAACACTGTTCAGTATCTAAGAAATCAGAAAAGATATAGGAAACCAAGCTCTCTTATCGAATCTAGCAACATGACTAATTATGTGGAGAATGAATGGGCAACACTTCAATAGTCAGCTTGGGATAAAATTTTTCATTCTGTTCATTGGTGTTACCACTGATTAATAGCCAGCATGACTCAAAAAATATATTTGTATCCACAGTAGTTGGCTGACTTACATGATTGAGTGTTATTTATCCAACATACCCTATCTGATGATGGTTGTATTTTTCAATACGCTTTATAATCAGAAACCACTTGTTTCTCTCAATGTGAACTAAATGTTTTATAAAGGAAGAATAAACTTGTATACAACAGAAATTTCTTTAATTAATATCTATTTTAAAGCTCTAACTTGTTATTTTTTAAAAAAATTAAAACTAGCTTTAACAAGGCTCTTAAAAATATTTAGTAGAGAGTGATTATATAGTGACCTCCTGTTGCTTAAGAAAGTACTTTCACGTTTCCAAAGCCTAGGTAGTACAAAGGACTGGTATCATTACAGAGGAATTGTATACTCCTGGCCTTATGACAAAAGTGTCTAGGCAGAATTTTTTAATTTGATTTTTATCATTAATAATATAAGGTATGTATACATTCTCGTCTTCTGAAGAGTACCTCTGTGCATTTGATCTTATTTCCTTTTATAAGTAGCCCGTGCAGGAGAAGTGAACAGAAATGGCTGTGGTCCTTTTACAGGTGGAACAGCTGAAGAATAAATAAGTGGGTGATTTTCCACAGTCACAAATGGAGGGGGCTGAAATGAAGATTTCTGGTCTCCTTGCCCAGTGCTTCTTTCATAGCCATGGAGTTTCAGTCTTGCTTTCCTACCATATGACTCCTGATGGATGAGAGACCCTCCTATGAATAGTCACAGATCATGATCCTAGTGATTCTCCTGGGACATGTATATGTGTATTGTAGGGGATGATATTTCAAAGAGTGTGTCTCAAGAGTTTTTGCAGAGTTACTGAGTGTAGTTTTAAAATGCTCCAAGAAGTCCTCTACTCTTTAAAATCATGGTAGTATTATGTATTTTCTGTTCTTTTTTCTTTTTTCAAATCTTTCATTCTATACCTCCTAAGTCTTACCCTGGGAGTCCGGAAATCTTTTTATTTTAGAAGCTAAAATGCTTCCTCATTGGACTTACTTTTCATATAGCACATGTTGGCTGCTTCATTTATACAGTGAGCCCTATGCCATATTGATAATTTTTGGTTTGGTTCAAAGCCAACCTGCTGCCCAATGAAACCCAACCTCTCTCTTCTGACAGATTGTGTGACCTAGCTCCTGGCTATACATCTCCCTACACCAGGGGTGGGAAACCTATGGCTTTAAGGCCACGTGTGGCCTTCTAGGTCCTTAAGTTCAGCCTTTTGACTATATCCAAATTTTACAAAACACATTCTTTTATTTTTATTAATACATTTTTGTCTTTTATGTTTTTATTTTATTTTTTAAATGAACATATTTAAAATACCAAAAAATAAAATAAGTTTTCATGAAATACTCCTCCCAGATTGAGAATCATGACATCACACTCAAATTAGCATTTCAGCCTCACCTAGTTGATATCACCAAGGCACCTAAAGAACTACAGATAGAGTTGATTGAGCTCTCAGTAGATGATATTTTAAAGTCATTATTTGATGCTAAGAAAGGCCCAATTGAAATATGGTAAAATGCAGTAGAATACCCACGCCTTTGGCAACATTCCCGAAAAATGCTTTCTTGCTTTTCGACCACTTATTGCTCCTACCTAACCCAAATCAAGACACCCTTAAGGACACAAATGACTGGCACCCAGCTAGAGGATCAACTGAAACTGTGGAGCTTCATGCTGCAACCAAATGTTCAAATGCTTTCTAACAAAAAGCAGACACAACAAAGTCATTAAAAGGTTAGTTAACTTTAAAATTAACAAATGGTTTTCATTCTTTGAAATTATTAAGTACATAGAAGTTAGATTTTTATAAAATACTTCACATTTTTCAGTATATCTAATTGAAGTTACTTGAATGCAGCCTTATTTGATTAACGCTACATTAATGTGGCCTTCCAAAATGAAAAGTTTCCCCACTCTTGAAAGAGGACAGGGTGCTCTTTCTGCTTACTCTTTGAATTCTGGCTGAATCAGCTAAATATTTCCCATGGTAACAGTAGTAATGATTATGAAATAGCCCAGTCTTCCTGAGGGCCAAGGGTGAGGGAAGGGTGTAGAGAATGTGACACTATCTATCGTGGGGATAATCAAGTGTCCTTTTGCTCAAGACACTCCTTGGTGGGATATGGAGATGCCAAAGGAATATGACTGGATTCCATAAGAATGTAGGAGGGTGTGAGCTTAGCTGTGATGTGGGGTAGTGTAGGATGAGGATAGTGAATGTCTTATAAACAACAAATTTATTTCTCACAATTCTGGAGGATGGAAGTCTAAGATCAAGGTGTTGACAGATTCAGTGTCTAGTGAGGGAACATCCCCTTGTTCATAGATGGTTGTCTTCTCACTGAGTCATCACATGGCAGAAGGGGTGAGGAAGCTCTCTGGGGTCTCTTTTATAATGGCACTAATCCCATTCATGAAGCTTCCACCCATATGACTTAATCAGCCACCAATGCCTTCACCTCCTAATACCATCACAATTGGGGGTTAGCATTTTAACATATAAATTTTGGGGGGTCACAAACATTCAGTTTATAGTAGGGGGTAATAAGACTGTCATTTTCATTACTCCCTAACACATGACTTCCAGAGGAAAAATCACTTGTGACTGTCAGAAACTGATAGAATTGTCAAAACGACATGAAATTATTTGTTCATTCAACAAACATATGTTGATGGCCTACTAAAGGAGTACAATTAATGGTTAACACATAAAATGTGCTAACAATGTGTCTGGTGGTATGTGGAAAGCCTTGCATCCATTATTTTAAAATTTAATCCTTACAACAACCTATGAAATATATTATTTTGCAGGTAAGGAAATTGAGACTCAGAGAGGAAGAGTAAAATGCCTAAGGTTACACAGTTTGTAAGCAGAAGGCGGATTTGAATATACATCATCTGAACCCCAGAGCCCCCGTATTTAACCAACACACTCCATTACTCAAGGTCCCACGATGGAAATGCTCCAGAGTGTAAACAGATAATGTATCTGCCTTTGTGAGACTTCTCTGCTATTAGGGTGGCCAACTTTCCTGGTTAGCTTGGGACTATCCCAGTTTTAGCATTGAAAGTCTCACAAACTGGGAAACCTCTCAGTCCCAGTCAAACTGAAACAATTGGCCACCACTACTGCTAGTGCAAATCTGTGTCTCATTTGGGCATGGACAGGCCTGTCACAACTATGTCCAGTGGATCACTATGTCCATGACATGATGCCTCCTCTGTCATGCTAGTTCTGTGACGCCAAACTAAAGGGGGTCAGTGGTATGGAAGAGCCCAAGACTCTTTGGAGTGCACTTTTCAGACCTCTTAGGTGCCCATGAGGACATTTACATAGCACAGAAATGTGGCTTCAGGGCAGAGAGGACTGAACACAGAGCACAGTCAGGGGGAGTATTCTCTAGCCTCTCCTCATTTTCCTCTTTTCCTCTTTCATTGTGCATATTACCCACTTCTTTCTCCATTTGTGTTTTTCTTTTAAGGAAAGACCTCACTGTTTAATAGTTGACTCTCTTTGGTGATGTGGGTAAATCCTCCTATAACAACCTCAGCGTGTACAGATACAAGTGTATTAAAAGAGACTAACTCTGGACGTCATTAATTTTCTAGTAGGATATTCTTTAGCAAAGAGAATAATAAAATACCTGTGTTCTTGCCAGCAGCAATTCTGGTTGCCACCAATCATAAGCACAGGTTTAAACTGATGGCAACTTTGAATTTTACATCTGTTCTTTTCCTTTATATCATTCATCACATGCATTTTAATTGTGCTTTATTTATAGCTTGAGATACTCCCTATAAGACTGTAAACTCCTTGAGGGTAGAGACCATGACTTTTAATTTCCACTATTCTTCATTGTACATTTGACACAAAGCACAATATATGGTATGCCTTCAATAAATATCTCTTGAATGAATAAATAAATCCTATATCAGAAAAATAATAACATTTAATTTAAATCCAGCTTTTTAGGCTTGCCTTGTGCAAGGCAACAAGAGAAGAACTTACAAAGTAAAGTGGAACCCTAAGCTGTGATTTAGAGGCTTTTCCAGTAAGAACAAAACAACATTTATTCAGCGTATATTATGTGTCACATACATAAGCATATAATAAGTCTACACACATATATGTGTAAACTCATTTGAATAATTCTCACTTTGTTTCATGAATGAAAAAAAAAACAAGGCAGAGAGAGAGGAAATAACTCGCCAAATATTAAGTAATAAGTGATCTGAACTTATTACTCTCCAGAACTCAACCCTGAGAAACCTAACCCCAGTTCTCTAACCACTATGCAGAACACATACATTGTAGCTGACTTTGTGAGTGCCACCCAGCAGTCTGACGAGGGGCTATGCACCAGCTTCTTCATGAGGTCATATATGGTCAGGAGGTACCCTCTTCCATCCCTGAAGGGCTCTACAAATATGCTTATATAATCCAATTTGTTGTTTTCTCACTAATGAGAAGTAAATTTTTGGCTCAAACAAAATTCATCATGGTATTGGTTTACTCCCATATCTGTTTTTCAGGAAATGAACGTTTATGCTATGATATAAAGCATCCAAAAGCACAGACTTGTTGACAGTTTCAGGAGGAGGAAAGGTTGGAGTCATGTAAAGAAGGGAAAAGGCTGCTTAGATGGGATTATTAGAAAGAACCATGTAATTAGGATTTCAAATTTAAACTACATTAAACCTAAATGCAAAATTGTGATGGAGACATCAAATAATATCTTAGTTAAAAGTGTTCCCAGACATCACTCCAACACAGGTGTTTTCTGGGCTTTAGTGATCTAGTGTCCTGGTGTTCTTTGGAGCTGATTACATATCTTGGCCTTGGAACTGCAGGTCATCCAGTGACCATGTGGCTGATGCTGCCAGGTATACTCTTGTAGCAAATTTCAAACTTGCCTCTTTCTTTTTTTAATTTTTTTCTTCAACATATTATGGGGGTACAAATGTTTAGGTTAGGTATATTGCCTTTGCTCCATCCCAGTCAGAGCTTCAAGCATGTCTATCCTTCAGATGCTGCACACTGTGGCAATTAGGTGTGTATATACCCAACCCCTCCTTCCCCCTCCTATCTGCCCGACACCCGATGAATGTTATTACTATATGTGCACTTAAGTGTTGATTGGTTAATACCAATTGGATGGTGAGTATTTTCCATTCTTGGGATACTTCACTTAGTAGAATGCGTTCCAGCTCTATCCAGGTTAATACAAGAGGTACTATATCACCATTTTTTTTGTGTGTGGCTGAGTAGAACTCCATGGTATACATATACCACATTTTATTAATCCACTCATGTATTGATGGGCACTTGGGTTGTTTTCACATCTTTGCAACTGTGAATTGTGCTACTATAAACATTGTAGTGCAGATGTCTTTTTTTATAGAATGTCTTTTGTTCTTTTGGGTAGATGCCCAGTAATGGGATTGCTGGATCAAATGGTACTTCTACTTATAGCTCTTTGAGGTATCTCCATATTACTTTCCACAGAGGTTGTACTAGTTTGCAGTCCAACCAGCAGTGTAGGAGTGTTCCTATCTCTCCACATCCACACCAACATTTATTGTTTTGGAACTTTTTGATAAAAGCCATTCTCACTGAAGATAAGTGAAATCTCATTGTGGTTTTGATTTGCATTTCCCTGATGATTAGAGATGTTGAACTTTTTTTCATATGTTTGTTGGCCATTAGTCTATCTTCTTTTGAAAAGTTTCTGTTCATGTCCTTTGCCCACTTTTTGATAGGGTTGTTTGATTTCTTCTTGCTGATTTTCCTGAGTTCTATATAGATTCTAGTTATCAGTCCTTCATCAGATGTGTAACATGTGAATATTTTTTCCCATTCTGTATATTGTCTGTTTGTTCTTGTCATAGCTTCCTTGGATTTACAGAAGCTTTTTAATTTGATCAGGTCCCATTTATTTATTTTTGTTGTTGCTGTGATTGCGTTTGAAGCACTCAACAAAATTCAACACACTTTTATGATAAGAATGCTTAACAAAATAGGCATAGACAGGACTTACCTAAAAATTATAAAAGCCATATGTGACATACCCACAGCCAACATCATACTGAATGGGGAAAAATTGAAAGCATTCCCACTTAGAACTGGAACCAGACAAAGTTGCCCTCTATCACCACTTCTGTTCAACATAGTGCCGGAAGTCCTAGCTAGAGCAATCAGACAAGAGAAGGAAATCAAGGGCATCCAAATGGGAGCAGAAGAGGTCAAACTATCTCTCTTTGCTGATGATATCATCTTATATCTAGAAAACCCCAAAGATTCTGCCATGAGCCTACTGGAATTGATAAACAAATTCAGCAAAGTCTCAGGTTAAAAAAAATCAATGTACAGAAATTAGTGACATTCCAATATGCCAAGAACGGTCAAACTAAGAACCAGATCAAAGACTTAATACCCTTCACAATAGCAACAAAGAAAATAAAATACCTAGGAATATGTTCAACTAAGGAGGTAAAAGACCTCTACAGGGAGAACTATGAAACACTGAGGAAGGAAACAGCAGAGGACATAAACAGAAGGAAAACCATACCATTCTCATGGGTCAGCAGAATCAACATTGTTAAAATGTCTATACTACCCAAAATGATCTACAGATTCAATGCAATCTCCATTAAAATACCAATATCATTTGTCACAGATCTAGGAAAAATAATTCTACGCTTCATATGGAATGAGAAGACCCCATATAGCAAAAGGAATCTTAAGCAAAAAGAAGAAATTGGGAGGCATCAATTTACCAGACTTTAAGCTATATACTACAAGGCTATAGTAACTAAAACAACATAGTGTTGGTGCAGGAACAGAGACATAGACCAATGGAACAGAACTGAGAACCCAGATGCAAAAACATGCTCATATAGCTTTGGCAAAGCAGACAAAAACCTACACTGGAGAAAAGAATCCTTATTCAGTTATGGTGCTGGGAATACTGGATAGCCATATGTAGAAGATTGAAACAGGATCCACACCTTTCACCTCTCACAAAAATCAACTCATGGTGGATAACAGACTTAAATCTAAAGCACGAAACTGTAAGAATTCAAACTTGCCTCTTTCATAAAGAGCCCAGGTGACTAGCTATGAAACAAGGACTGTACATATACATTAAAAAATTGCACATCTAAATTTGGCTATTAATTGCTATAATAACATTAGTGAGTTATTCCACTTGATGTATTGGCAAAAGGGTCTTACATATAGTAAGGGTGGGCAAGACAAAAAAAATGAGTGAAATATATATGAATCAATATAATCTGAAACTTCATAGGAAGCACTGAAATTTTGATTGCTGGTAGTTAAGTATATTTTTATATATGTTCATAATTAGATTAAAATGCCACATGACACCTAGCTTAAATATTCTTTAAAATGGTAGTATGAAGAACAAAATAAAAGTCAGTCAACCAAAACTTTACCAAATCTTCAAAAGTTTACTGAATATCATCTAGTACTAATTGCTGTAAACTTGCAAATACTTAAAAAAATTTTAAATAAATTGATAAATTTGATGAGTTGACTTTTGGCTTAATTGATTTCTCAGCAAAATGCTTTTTTGAAGACTAAATCAGATCCCAAAAGGCCTCCTTTTCCTAGCTGCCATCTGAAACATGTCATGTATCATCTCAAATGAGCATTGAAAGGGAACTGCTAAAATGGTCTGGTGTTACCAACCCCAGGAGAGACTTAGATGTCTTTCTTTTTAGCCATGCTGACAATCATTTCCCCCTGATATGTCCCTATTAAGGAAGGGTGTGGGCTTTCTTCTCCACCAACTCTTCCATGCAACATTCCAGAATTTCCTTATCTATGCTTTATGCTTTAGATGCCCTTTCTTCTCCCCAAAGCTTGCTTCTTTTAGGTTTTTATCTAATTCTCAATAAATTTCTTTACATTTCCTTACCTTCCTAGGCCTATAGTCTCATTCAATTTTCACCCATCCTTATAAACTAATTTCTTTCCACTCCGTGCTCCATTTGACACCCTTCAAGCTATTTACTGTTTATTTCTCTCTGTATCTTCATGTGTCTTGAGAATATTGTCTAGTACTCACTATTCTGATTAACTACTTTTTATTAAATTTTCAACCAATTGTATTTGGTTTGCAAAATTCCACTCCACTAAAACTGTTCTTAAGATTATCAGTGACTTCTTAATTTCCAAACTTTGTGATCTTTCATCGGTCCACATTCCTAAAGGTATCTGTGTAGCATTTGAACCAATTTTTTCTTTCTTCTCTTGACATCATTCTTAGTCCTCTTACCTTCTGCCTGGCTATGTCTTTTCAGTGTTTTTGATTGGACATTTTCCTACAGTTCCCCTCTTTAAAGAGCTGTAGAGCTCTACACAATGTACCTGAAATTATTGTCATTGATTTATTGATGCTTAAATTCAAACAAGGGAACTAGAGGTTTGTTTTTCTTAACAAGAAGTGTACACACAGAGGGAGGCAGAATAAGCAAATCACTCAGATCCGGTATTGAATATCCTTCCTTGGCCCCTTGTTACTTTGGCAGCAGTAGACATAGAAGCAGAAGTAGCTATGTGACAGCACCAGAGATACCATGGCCATGGGATCAGAGAAGCCACAGAACAGGCATGGGATTCTAAGCCTGATCCTAGGAGAACAGGTTTAGCCAGAGATGGTCAGTAATGACAGGGATTTGAGAAGGTAAAATGTCAAATTCCTGGATTTCTAAGTGTGTTAAGGGACGAATTGTGTCCCCCTGCCTCTACCCCAATTCACATGTTGAAGTTCAAATCCCCAATCTCTCAGAATGTAACCATATCTTGGAGATAAGATCTTTAAACAGGTGATTGAGTTAAAATGAGACTAATACAATCTGACTGGTATCCTTTTAAGAAAAGGAGATTAGAACACACAGAGAGACAAGAGGGTGTGTGTGTGCGCAAAAGCACAACCAAATGAAGAGGCAGCAAGAGGACAGCCGTCAACAGCCAAGGAGAGAGGCCTCAGGAGAAACCAAACCTGCCAACATCTCGATCTTGGACATTGGCTTCCAGAACTGGGAGGGAACAAATTTATGTTGTTTAAACCACCCAGTCTGAAGTATCCTGCCATGGCAGTTCCAACAAACTCAATTACTGAATAATCAGTTTGGCACCTCAAAGCTGAGAGGTTTATTAGTAAAAGGATGTACCCTAATAAGGTGTCCCTGTTTGGAGTAAGTGAAATCCTTTCTCATGAATATTTCCGTCTAATCAGGAGGTTGGAATTTTCTACTATTTCCAGAAGTGTGACGTAACCTCTCTCAATATGTTATTCGCTTCTTCCACTGGAGTGGCTACTAGCAACGTATGACCTTCACATAAAGAGAATTGTTTGTGACAGTGATCTAGCAAACATTAAAATTTGTCTCAGCAAAGAGCTAAAAAGCAAAACGAAACAAAACAAATCCTTGATGTTTGAGGAGCTTGTGTCCCTTACTACAGAAAAAAATTTCTGCAACTCAAACAAGTTTTCTGCATCAGGATTTGTGCTAGCTTCAACAGAAGATATACCAAATTGGAATAGGGCTTTAAATTGGTTTCATGACAAAGGCTATAAATTATACTAGGTGACTCAAATTATTCATGAGAGAGAGGAGATCTTGATTTATGCTCTAGTTTTGTGTAAATTTCATTTTTGTAAAGTAAATCACTTTTCCCATTGACTTACATTATAATTTGAGATACTCTTTATCTTCTTTTCTGAGTAATCTTCTATTGACAGAGGCTTTTTGCACTTCTGTGTAAGCATTTAATAACTTAAATGTAAACCCTTAAATGAAGCATAGCTATTCACAGAAACTGCAGGAGAAACACATATTCATCCAATAAACATAACAAACACTGAATGCAAACTATATGCATTCAAAGGCACGGACCTCTTGTCTTCAAGATGCTTATTGTCTTTGGTATGTGGAAAAATCCTTTTGAGAAACGAGCAGTCAGCTCCCACATATATTGGATCTTCTTAAAAATTGAATTATATAACCACCAAAGATAAATAAGCCAGACACTATTTCAAGTGGTAAGTACAGATTTTTATCAGCAATAACTATTGTAATAGGGAAAAGTGTTCAGCCTGAACTGAACTCAATTTTAATTTGTACAGAGGTGACTGGGCATTTTAAAGGGAGTGGGGGGCTGTGAGCGGGGGTTCAGGAGAATCAGGGACATGAAAACTTACAAAAAGCAGGAAGTAGGGGTGTTGGTCCACATATATCTCATCTGGGTTTGCTAAGTGTAACTTATCCAAGTTAGATTTTCCCCCCACACTCACCACCCCAGAGATTGGGAGACAGGGGCCGTATCTTTATGCATTGGATGGAAAAAACAATAAATTATTTTGGCAGCCTTGAATTTTCGTAGGCAGGAATTTTAAGACGGGCTGGGGTGCATCCTAGGGATGTGGCTTTGAGCCGTTAAGAACTATGTTAGTGCTTGTTGGAGTCTTTCTTGGCCAAGGTTGAGGTCTACTCCAGAAGAGGGCTCAGAGGAGCCTGGCGAGATTTTGGTCAAGGAGAGAATGTTTGTCAAGCACTATAAAGAATTTTGTCATTGTTTGCTCAGATCTGGTCTGGTATATATCACTAACATTGATGTTATGTGTATCACTAGCATTTCCATGATCATTTCCTTGCTTTGGAAGAGCAGGATTGTTAACCTGGAATCAAATGTTTTCAAAGATTCACAACCCAGAATTGATGTAATGTGAAATGTGTATGTGTACATGTGAATTTTTCTGGGAAGAGAGTTCAATACTTTCATCCATTTTACAAAAGGATCTGTGACACTAAAAATGATTTTTAAAAATATTTATTTATTGTCATTTTCCACAGATAGTATTTCTATGCATCCAGCTTTACTACGAATGATTTTGAGAAAATGAGCGACAGTTTTTGGAAAGAATTCATTTCTACACAACCATTTGCTTGCTAAGCACGAGCATGTGCATTGCATAATACTAGGCCTTTTAGAGTCGATAGGCAGTGCTGAGATAGAGCTGAAGAAGGCATAGCCTTGTGGTGTGGGGATGGATAAGGCTAGTGGAGGATGGAATCAGGATGGACAGTTGCCATGAACAGCTAATAGCTCCATTAGGGAGTAAGTAGGAAATATCTGTGCAGAGAATCTCATTAAACACCCATGGCCGGTTATATAAGGGAATTTTTACAATATTGTGCCAGCATATAAGTAGTAAGCAAGTTATTGACTTGAAATGCTTTATTGCATAGAAAGCATTACTCACATAGAGTGAGTATTTTCCATTTTCTATTCATGTTTTTCCTCATTATTTCTCTTGGGCTAATACTGTTTGGACACAATGAACACATTAGTAGTACCCACCCTTGAATGCTCTTTAGAAAAACACAAGTATTTATTGATTCTTTATGGGTTTTTATACCTAATTAAAGCTGGTTAGAATCAACAACTTTAACAACAATGTGTTGTATTCTCCCTGCTGCTAAAAAACAGCAGGAAAACATTTTTTAAGCAACAGAGTCATGCTGCAAGTTAGAAGTAAATGAGCACTTTCTAACAATAAGATCTGCAAAATTACTGCATTTATATCCTTTCCTTAATCCCTATTATGAAGATCACACAATAAAGAATATCTCTGTATAATAAAGACTGTTGTTAACTCAAACGCGATAGCACAAAGCAGGATGCCATCTGTTAGAATAATGTTGGAACCTCTAATTTTACAATTGTTGGGAGCCCATCATTACTTTTCTATTTATTTAAAATATATATTCAAAAACTTAATGCTTCAAGCTTCATAATAAGGCTTTGGTGATATGTTCTATAAAAACATGTCACTATACTTTTCTTTGTGCTTGTCAGGCAATGTCTTTTATAAAGGAACAAAGGAAACCTTTAATATTGAATCCAAGACATGCCGAACTCAAAGAACACGGATTGATGAAAATAGTCTATCAACTTTATTTATTGTGAGTTCTGGTACATGGAATGGATGTTTGGACTCTTTTATAGGAGTGGTGGGTTTTGGATTTCAGAAAACTCTTCCATGATGTAACATCTTGGTCTTGAGCTTTTCAAGCCTTGTGAGCACTTGCACCTTAGACCATTCTCAAGCAACTTGTGGCCCCAAAGACATGGTAGACAGATGGGAGCTCAGTTATCTCAGAGAACTTGACAAAATGAAAAATACTAGTTGAGCTCTAGGGGGCTTATCATGCTGCTGATATAGCTGCTGGCTAATAGAAATCATAGGAAATTGATCTGTCAGCTGTTGGAAGGGAGACTTCCTAAAAGCTCAGTTCTGCTGGCCTGTTTGTTTAAAATATGTTTCAGCTGTGGACAGAGGTTGAGGTCAGAGACAGAGCGGGAGGAGACATCCATTCCTTGGCAAACAACCTCAGAGGCAGAAGAAAGCACTTCAGCAACTTGCTCATGGTAGCATAGGGTCGGCATTATAATCCAGATCCACTGGACTTTCAGTCCAATATTTTTGCCTCTTTGTGTTAATGTGCCTAATTTCAGATGTCATTCCATTCCTTCACTTCTGAGTTCTTGGCTTTTCCCAAAGAGCTCTAACCTCAAGGTTTTACACAGCACAGATTTGGAGTTCCATAATCACCAGTTTGACCTGATTTTTATGCCAATCGTCTCTTCCCTTTCTCCTCCAAATTTATTTTATAACGCCTCATCCACTTTTCTTTCCTCATATTTCCTTCCAAGATATTCTGTAGAAATGGGTAAAGTAAGATGGGAAAAGAGCTTAAAGTACTATTTTCAATTACTTTGTTCTCTTTCTCAAATTCTATGGATCAAGATTTCAAAGGAAGTAATACAAACTTAGAGGTCTTCTCCCCCTTGGCTACAAGGGTGACTCCCCACGACTCCACTGGCTGGTCCTCATGCTTTATCTCTCTGTTTTAATTTCTTTGTTGCTGGCATAGAAATAATACTGTACTTCTCAGTAGAGGGGTGGAGAATTTAAGTGATGGTGACCAACAATCTTCTTTTCTTGGCTGTCACCATCATTCCCCTGTATTTCAGGGGTGAGTTACAATGTAAAGAAAATAACGACATCATCTGACAAAACCAAAAAGAAATATATTCTGTACACAATGCATTTCCTTACGCTCAGAGGCATTCTCCTCCCAAAGGCTGTTTATCTTTCACAGCCCAGAGGGTTGTTCAGTTGAATTTCCTCATGTGACAACTGAGTGTTCCAACATACAGATGAGCTGGGAGCCAGGGCGGTGGCAGAATGCAGTGAGCTGGGTTCCAGGGACAGGAAGGATCAATAGTAAACACCCTTCCCAGGTGCTGGGGTGGCTTGGATGTTGCGTAGTCTGTCACCTTCCCAGGCAGAGCTGCCTCCAAGTCGTCGGGAATATTGTCAACATTTTTGAACTGCGCATTTTGAGGTGGTGAAATATTACAGTAAACATGTGATTTTTATTTTTCTAATATTCCTTGTCTCCCTGCTGCCGTCTGTGTCTTCCTTTCCACACTCAGCCACATTGGTTCCTGTTGCTCATTTGGCATTGCTGGCTTCATAAATATAAATTTTATGGTTTACTTCCTTGACTCTATCTTAAATGCTTCCCACTCTGTCAGTTTCCCATGCATTTTTGAGCTACAGCCAGTTTTCTTTAACAAGCTGTAAGTTCCTTCACAGTCTGTTAAAAACCGCTATTTCTTTATTGCTGTCCTATAGACTCTTATCAATATTTCAAATCTTGTGATCACCAACTTGCCCAAGAATAGCATCTGCAGTTAAATTAACAGGGATAAAATTACAAGATCTATCAATCTTTATGCTTCACGATGTAAGGAGGTCATTAACTGAGGTCAGGAGAAACTTTTCCCTGACAGCCAGCTCCTTCAGAATTAGTGCATTATGGGAGCATTTACAAATTAGCCTCATTATATTTAGGAGCATCTGGTATGAACCCCTTGTCACAATCATGATTCTGGGAAGGCAATTAATAGGTTCTTGTGAATTCTCAGTAACCTCCAGCCTCATTTGAAAAAGAAATTTTGGATGAATTTCAGCTATTTTATCCAAAAAGACTTTTTTTACCCGCTCTCTCCACGGTTGTTAATCCAGTGGCCAAGAACTCCATCGTGAACTGTGGGGCTTGCTATAATTGCATAAGTAATGTCAGTTCACACAGGATGACAATGCTGTTACTTGACTTGTAGTTGCATATATCCTATGCTTTCCTACTTACTCATGACTGGCCACAGAGTCAGAGAACGCTAGAGCTGGAAGAGACAACAGAAGTCACCTTGGCTACAATGGCACTTTCCAAAGCCCCTTCTGTGGAACACCACTTCTGTGTAATGCTATAAGGTGTGACTGAGGGGGAAGGGGCAAGGATTTGCGGTCACATCATTGGGTTAAGCTAATTCAAACCACATGACTTTTCTTCACCACATGACTTTTCAGAAACTGTTGGGTATCAACATGCTTTGAAAATCTCCCAGAAAGGGGCACAGTGTGCAGACTTTTTCATGTGTACTTAAACACGGAATACTTTTTTCATTTTATGTGTTTTATAGCAGGTACTTAAGTAAATGCTGATCCAGTTGCTCCCCCTCATTTTGCAACTGAAGATTCTCAAAACTAGAGGAACTGAGGCTCAAGGTAACACAACAATACACAGGAAAGGGGGCTCCAGAAGTCCTGCCCCCTGACTGCTGGCCCAGGGTTCTGCCTGTTACTCTGTGCGTGTAGAGCAGGTTCTACCAGAGCCCTCTCAAACAGTGGAGTGTCCCAGGTCACACACTCATTTTTATGCATTAACCCCCCCCCCCACACACACACAGGATGGCTTCTTGCAGGTACAGAGGGAGGGACCACTGGCCTGCCACTGGTACCCCCAGTCCATTTTAGAGGAATAAACTGCACTTTGAGTGACCAATCACCTCATTTTGCCCATACCAGAGGGGGCGGTTCCTGGTGTGCAGGACTTTAAATGCTAAACTGGTAAAGTTTGGGGCAAGCCAGGACTAGTTGGTCACCCTTGTTATGTTTCTCTCCTAGTTACTTGAGGGGTCACTAGGTTGGATAACTTCCTTTTGCTCCTCAAATCCCCAGATCCTCTCTCTGCCTTTCTCTACCCTCTTCTGTATCCTCCAAAATAATTCCTCACCCTTTGGATTCCATATGCACGGGATCAATGGGTGGTCTTATTGGAAAGAGGTTGGGGTATTTATTCTTCTGTTTCCTCTTTGCCATGGCTACCACAGGCTGTCTGCATCCCTTTTCTGAGGGCCACAGCTCCTTGTCAGATGGCCATCTCCGTGCAGCTAGTCCCCTCCCAACCCCTGCATTGTGCTGAAATCTGGTTTGGTGACCCCTAGCTCCTCTTGCCCTTTTATGTCTGGGTGGCAACAGATCCCCACTATTACTAACCTTGGAATACTGCACTATTCCTGTTTTTGTTTCCTTAGACTCTCTGTAATTTTATAAATAATCCCTTTATTTAATTCTCTTCAATTAACCCAGTTTAGTGTCCCATCTGTTTCCTGCCTGGACCCTGACTGGTTAATCAGTGTTACTTTGGGTTAAACTGGCTTTGCCCAGGCAAAGTGATGGCGTGGCTTTGGGAGATGCTGTGAGAGCCAAAAGATCCCATACTTAGGAAAACTATACTTCTTCAGCGTGCTGGACTAAAAGCCAGGTAAAGGAACCTCTGATCTTATTAGGCAAGGCCTACTGTGCCAGTAATTAGGATTCCTATTCCTATAGCTTTTCCTATAGCTGCTTAACACAACTTTTTAAATTAGTAGTTTTTCAATTTGGAAGCTCAGAAAAGATAATTATGTGATAATGTTTTGAAACATAAGAATTTTTAGTCTTCCCACCATTCCGAGGTTGGCAGAAATAGTTGGGGACTTAGTTGCCTGTGTAGTACCAAACTTTTAGATAGACTTTATTATAAAAGTTAAAATCTGAAGCCAAAACATACTCCTGTAGGCAGCACAAGGTGATACGGATTGCAAGATGAGATCCACTCCAGCCCAGACTTCTTACTTTTAGATTTTTATAATATTTACCACTTGCTTGGTACATGTCTGGGCAGCATTTGGCAGTTGATGCTGACTGAGTGCTGTAAGGGACTATTGCCATTTGCAGGAAGACAGATGTCTGAAAGGTCTTGAGATTGGAGCTAGATTCATGGAATATGCTAGAGGAGTGTTTTCTAAATACCCCTAATCCAGAACCTCATTTCTTGATTCTAGACCTAGACATAGCTTCAGTTTAGCCTGAAAGTTATCTCAAGGAGGTGATTTGTCCAGACTACATAGAGAGTTCTTCAGTGTTCATTCATTGATTCAATATATTAAAAATTGACTCCTATTATGAATCAGGTACTGTGCTTAATGTTGGGGCTACTGCAGTAAGCAAGGCAGGTGATAGTCTTTTGGAAAGAATGTTCTAGTGCTGGAGTCTGAGAGAAATAAGCTGACTAATAAATAAAATAGTTACAAATTTTGATGCCTTTTACACAAAAGATACAAATAAGGAACACACAGAGAGAATGACAGGGAAGGCCTCCTAAGGATTTAGGCTTAGAGGGCAAAGATAAGAAGGTGCCAGCAGGGAAGGATTCTGTAGGCAAAGAGGATGTGCACGAAGTCACCAGGCTGGCAAGGGCCTTTGAGGGACTGGAAAACAAGAGACTGTCTGGAGTATCAGCAGCAAATGGCTTGGGGTGGAGAGGTGATATGGACCACAGCTGAGCTGTCTATGTTTGAATCATGGTTCTGGCACGTACCAACTTTGTGTTCTTAGGCAAGTCCCTTAACCCCTCGTACTCAGTTTTCTTATCTGTGTAATAGTATCTAGCATTCTTAATATGAAATTAAGTTTGTTAAGTTAATATTTGTAAAGTCCTTAGGACTTTGTCCACAGTAAGTAGTCTTACTATGTAGCCAGTGCTGTTAGTATGAGGTTGCCTAGAGAGAAACAGAGAAATACCTGAGCCCAGACCATGTATAGGACTTCATACAGAGAAATAAGTCACAGTTTAGACATTAAAAAAATAAAACATAATAGTATATGTTTTATAAGGCACATCATAAACTTATGCCCAATGATGAAATGTGTAGTACATAATTTATAGGATTTATTTTTAAAGGCAAATGGCCTTTTGAAGTCATCAGATGTTTACATAGGCAAATAGGGCTTTTTTTTGACTCCCTGTCTAACCCCAGCTCATCCAGTAATCCACTATGATATATGCTTGTATGTGTATGTTTGTGTGTGTGTACACCATTATTTTTTTCTCAAGGACGTTTGAAAGTACAGAAGTAAGGAGTACTATTGATTATTTTAGCAAGTGCCTGTCATTTTATCCTGGTTTTATATATCATCAGAATTTAAAACTATTTTTAGTTCCATTTGGGCATAATTGTACATGATCTAAAAGGACCATGGAAAGAATAATGTTGGGCAAAATCTCAGATGCTCCTTATAGCTGTTTGCCAATAGAGTTCATTGAAAGATTTTTACATACGTTCTTTAGGGGTGCCACTTGTTAGTATATTTTATTTTCTAATTTTCCCATATTTTGAAGGAAAAAACCACACACATCATTTTCATATATGTCTCTACTTATAAAACTGGAATACAAGATGGTGAAGGAGACAGAAAGATAGAGAAAATGTCCTCAAGCCATATGTTCAAAAATCTGCTCCACAGAGATGAGGAACCAGAATAAATATTTTGGTGAAAATTAGAAATGTGGTTGCACACCAGAAGTTTTCCAAAGCCTTTCATTTTTCTTGGTATGCTTTCTGCACACAGCTCTAAAAAAGTTATTCTTCCCACTGAAAAATTACTTCTTTGGAATAGATTTTAGAATTGGTGTATACTCAGGCAGACTGCTTGTTCCTAATTCAGAGCTTGGGATGAATAGTTTAGAATATTGAATATGACACTCTTTCCAGTCTTGGCCAAGAGAACTCATACTCTAAGGGCCTTGACCAGAAAAGCCAATTGGAACAGAGTTGAAACAATGCCTTTTACTCTTTCCCATTTTGAAAGTGCACATTTAACAATAGATGTTAGAGATACGTTGTCAGGAATCAGTGACAGCATTTCTCAGAAGTTTTTAGAAGAGTAGAGGGAAAATGTAAGATTAAATAACATGTTGGATTCTGAGCTTTGACAAGCTTCTTAACCTTTGTGCACAGATTGCTGTGAGGCAAGACACTAGTTGGCCGGGTAGAACAGAACGGCCACAAATAGTATTCTTGGATGTTTTCTAATCTTCTTACCCTGCCTCTTCACTCGCCCATTCTATGTTGCTGTTGTTTTCCTGCTGTTTACAGTGTTCTATGAGGTGAGAAGTAAACTAGTGGCTCTTAGGGGCAGAAAAATGTATTCTAAATCCTTGACCTGGATTTACCTCACATTCTTGAACTCAGAAAGGAGGGGTAATGTAAAGTTCACAGGTGGCTATTGAATAATTCTTCACTTAAACATTTTTCATTTCTTGTAAGTGAATATAATGTCCAAGTGAGTCAAACTGCAGGTTTTTGAAAAAAAAAACATTTTAGGGTGACCAACCATCCTGGTTTGTATGGGACTGAGGCATTTCCCAGGACATGGGATTTTCAGTGCTAAGACAGAGTAACTACGACAGTTGGTCACCCTAATAGCACCATGATATCATAGGATGTTTTTCTCTTCCTTTTCCACCCTGATCTTTCTCCCTCCCCAAAACTGCTGTTTGCCTTTGTACTGTATGTTAGGATGGAGGAATTCTTGGCAGATACTGTGTCTCTTCCCTCAGGCGTTCAGAGTTCTCTGGCTTTTAGGTCAGTGGAATTTGAGAATCATATCCTTAACACTTCTCACAGCAATTTCACGTTCCTTATAGCCTTTGATTTTCACAATAATTCAGAGAGGCAGCAAGGGCAAGTAGAAGCCCCACCTGACCAATGGCAAACAGAAGCGCAAAGGAGTCGCAGGTCACTTCCTAGGATGACACAGCTAGGCCAGACCCCAGATCTCCTCGCACTAAGGGCACTCACTGGTCCTTTCTGTTCACAGTACTGAGTCTTCCAAGTTTTTGTGACATGGACAGCTGTGGAAGAGTATTAAGATAAGACTCTGAGCTATTCTTGGGGTTGGTAAATTGGATAGTGGAAAAGAACATTAGCCTGGAAATCGTAAGATTTAGGGTATGGTCTTAAGCTCCGGCCTTATAAGTGTAGTGTCACTGGACAAGTCACCGTTTCTCTGGGCCTCATTTCCTTCATAGAAAAGTGATGAGGTTGGACTAGATGAACTCTAATATTCTTTCTAGTTCTAAATTATACCCTGTACCCTCTTCACTGCCCTCTACTCCCTTTTGGATTTCTTTGAAAATTATTTTAAGGCATTTTATGTGGATATAAAGATGGGGGATCATGGGAAGTCCATAGCTTACTGGCAGCCAGACTGGCAGGGTTAATGGTCTAATCCAGCTCTATTGGGCACATTCCAAGTATCCCAGTACTCCACCTTTCAGGAAATAACTCCGATAGGAGATTTTAGCTAAGTGATCTCTCAATGACACCACTCAGCTGGGGGCCATCTGTGTTGAAGTATTAGAAAGAAAGAGAAAAAAATGTGGACACAAAAACCAGAAGAGCAACTGTCTTCAAAAGAAATGAAAGGTCCATATTCTTTGGTATCAAACATTGCACACTGCAAATTCAGGTTAGGTATTCTACCTAGAACATAAGGTCTAAATTCTAAGCAAACTGGTGTTTATATATGTTCCTTAGAGCTAAACAGATCTCTACTGAGGAGCAAATGGGTCTTCAAACACACTCCCTGAAATAGCTGTCACTCCATGAAAAAGGTTATAAGGACATGTATTTCCATAACAGGACACTGTATGAGATCTTTGGTGAACTTTATAAGTATAGGGTTTTAGATCTGTGCACTGGAGTTAAGATCATGCTTAAGGGCTTTCCAAAAGACAGTTTGCAGAACTCGAAAAAGGGGAATTTGGATAATTGCCTGCCCTCTCACCTTAATCTTCAGGTGCCAGTAAAAGAAGGCAAGGAGGAATAATAACTCAGGGAAGGAGATACTAAGGCTCCCTTGAAGCTTACATACGGTCTACCTATTTCAAATAGCAGTAGCTTCGGCCTTTGGCATGTGCTCATACCTAGGACTGTATAGCATTCACTGATTGAGGGGTTACCAAGTACTTCTGGGCTGGGTACTTTCCTCAGATTCTTTGATTTAACCCTCACAACACTAAGGGCAGGTGCTTTCATGCCCTTTTTACATAGGAAAAAACTGAGACGTAGGGTGTCAAAGTTATATAGTTTGAGCTCTTATGGCCTGTAAGTGGTAGAGCTGAAATGATTAAAATCCAGGTCTCTTTGCTTCCCAGATCAGCACTGTTTGGCTGTCTCTCTAAGATCATATTGAACCACAAACAAAAAAAGCTTGCTAAGGCATCTAACAAATGTAGTGAATGAGATTAATGTTCAATAATGAAGAGGAAGAGAGGAAGGGGAAATGGGATTCATAATTTCTTCCTTCCTTTCTAAAATTGAGCAATGTTCTGGTAACTTGTGCTGCAAATGTGTTTCCCCAGTTTTTGATCAAAAATATTTGATGGTGGTGATTGTATTTTTTCAAACTCATTCCTCTTTCTGTGAGCCACTGAGCAATCAAGAACAGCCTGGGAGAAGAGTGGCAAAGGCATTGCCCATTTGTGGGGAAGATTGTTTTCACTTACCTTTTGTACTTTGGGGGAGGATAAGAGAGGACAGGAAAAGCGCCCTGGCTCTGAGATGCAGAGATGGGAGCTTCAATCCCCACTGTCTCTCCCATGTTGGTCTGCCTTGGGCTGGTCCCTCAAGTGCTCTGAGCTTCAGTTTCTTCATCTGTATAATGGTCACTCTGCCATGATTTAGGTACAGAGAGAGTCATTGTGAAGATTAAATGAGGTAATATATAGGACAGTTCCTGAAACAATGCTTAGTGCCCGATAAATACATTATGGTGTCTAAATAATACTTCTGGCAAAATCGTGTTATAAATATAAGAATTTCAACATTCAGTAAAAACAAACGTTCCAAGTCTACACCCACCTCAGGGGGTTTGGACCTGCTCTTCCCTGCTCCTGGGCCATCCTTCTCCCAGATCTCCGGACAGCTGCCATGACTCATCATTCAGGTCTCAGCTTAAGTGTCACCTTGGTTCAAGATCTTTCCTGACTGTCCTATCTAAAGAAAAATATTCAGGCACAATTTCCCATTTTGTTATCTTTATAGCACTGCTATCTGGAATTAATTATTTACTTGCTTGTTTATTCTTTCCAGTCTCCATTGGGGGACACGTCTATTTCTCTTGCTGCTAAGCAAAAAGTGACTAGATCAGGGCTGTCCTATAGCGGTAGAATGTAAGCCACATATGTAACCTAGACTTTTCTGTTAGCCACATTAAAAACAATAAAAAGAACGAGGATAATTAATTTTTTATAATATATTTTATTTAATCTCATATATCCCAAATAGTCTCATACCACATCAGTATAAAATTATTGAGATATTTTGTATTTTTTTTTCCTACTAAACCTTTGCAATCTGATGTGTATTTGACACAGCACATCTCAAGTGTTCAATAGTCATATGTGCCTCATGTCTACAGTATTGGGCAGTGCAAGCTTAGAAAACTAGAAAACGTCCAGGTATTCAATATTTCCTGAATACATACATGTGGAAAGGATTTGGTTGGGACCTAGGGTTTCCTGTCTTTGTGTCAATTGTGCTAAACCCTTTGTTTTCAAATCAAGGAACTTTAGAATTAGAACTTTAAAGATTATTCCCTCCCTCACAATAGAGATGAGAAAACTTTGATCCAGAAAGGGGTAATGTTGGTTTCTACATTGTCTTATTCAAGGTTACACCAGACCTGGAACTCACGTTCTCCTATTCGAAAATGAGTACTGTTTTCAAATGCTCATGCTGATCTGGAGATTAAAAAACCATCCTCTTTGATATATACCGCATCATTTTATTTCTGAATACACCAAATGATTGTATGCAATACTTCTTGAAATAATTGGGCATAATTTTCAGAGTTTGGCATCAAGCAAGTGATCAAATTTTAGTTGGCATTGTTATGAGATGTCTTCATTTGTACCTTGTTTAATTAAATGGTTTAACATAGATCACTCTGAAAACTTAAGAATTTTAGCTAAAAGCTTTAAAAACAAAGCCATTCATTTTCTTTCTAGGATTTTATATTTCAAGATGTTAAAAATTCAAATGTCACCCACATGCTGGCAGACCACGTGACCACCTTATTCACATTCCTTCCTCTCTTGAATCATTGGGAAGAAAGCGAGCAGCTGCTTGTGAGGTGGTGTAATATTGATTAACAGTGTCTACAGGAAATCAGCTCAAGACAATTAATTTTTACAGTGCCAACCCTGTACTTTCAAGCATTCTATTAAAATTATGCATTGTTAATTGATACTGCTGGGAATTAGGAGCAAAGACCAGTTTGCCAAAAGAAAAGAAAGGACACAACTCTATTGCATATTCATATTGACTTTCTACTTAATAATCCAGTGGGGAGGGGAAATCGGAGCCGTGATCTATCCAACACTGTTATAGATCAAACATTATTGTTCCTTTTCTTTGCTTTTTAAGTCATGAACATTAGGAATTGTGTTATAAGATAATGAGTTGTCACTTCTGTCAACTGAAACATGGTGCATACTTTGTCAGTCTCCCACTATTGAACCTCTAGAGGCGAACAACACGGTGCCTGGGCTGTAGTGTGTGTTTGCTGATTTAATTTGGGTATCTATTTGCATCTCCAGAGCATGGGATTACTGCCATCTTCCCTATGTAGTGTCTGGGGAATGAAACTAAAGAGAGATTTCCACAGTTGCTACCCACATCTCCAAGGCACTAACAAAAATGTATTACAGAAAGGATCAGGTTGAATGTGGATCCTAGGAATGAGAATTTTCTTAGGTTAGAGAAAAATCATTCTTCTTTGTTTTTCCTTTTGTGTTTAAATAGTTATGTTTTCCAATATTATTCATAGGCTTATTGCTCCATCCTTTTGCAAGAAAGATTGTCACTCTCATGTAAAACTGCTCATGGGTCTTGATAATAATGTAGCTGAGAGAACTAAGAAAGGTGAGGCTTTCTAGAAATTTGTTGTATAAAGCAACAACAACAACAAAATTTTAGGCATTAAACAATTAATTTTAATGGCTCCCTTAAACAAGGAAAAATATATCTCTTAAAGATGGAGGAAGTGGATTAAAAACCTAAATGTTATTATTGAACCAAAATGCCTTTATTTTGAATTGGGAATTTCAGCTTAACAGTTTTAAATTTCAAGGTTTGATTTTACATCTTAAATTCATTAATTGATCATCATTCAAGGCCATAGAGTCTAGTGGACTCCCACCCCTTGCCAGCTATGTGATCTTGGATGGGACACTCACTGTCTTCAAACTCAGCTTCTTCATTTGTAAAATATGATCATCTTAGACCCTATATCAAAGAGCTACAGGAAGTTAAATGAGAAAATACAAGTAAAACTTCCGGCATGTTCTAAATGTCCAATAAACGTTAATGACTATCATTATTATTATAATTCTCATTGAGTAAATTTATCTTTATTCCACAGTAAAGCAACTGATGTCTGTGTACTGAAATAACTGTATATTTTTGATATATTACTATGCAATGCAGGTCTTTTGCCATTATTTTATTTTCTTAATTGAATTTATTTTTAGTATTCAATGTGTACAATATTTGAAAATAATAAAGCCATCTTTTAAAATAATTTAAAATATGGCCTCCCACTGACTCCTTGACTTTTTTCTCCCAAATTTCTGAGATTTTTAAGAGACTGTAGTGATTCCACGTCATCCCAGAATGACAGCCTGAATATAATTGCAACATAAGGGTCAAGGCAGAATGTCACAAATTAGTTGTCCTCTGTGGGCTCAGTCTAAAATTCTATGTGCATAGTACCATGACAACCAGTTTGAAAGAAAAAAATTTAGGTAATCAGGCAGTTGTTTTAGCTACACAAAGCCAAACAACTGGTTTCAATCTTATTTTCTTCTGCTTCATTGCGTTGATGAGATTCAACCCATACTTCTGACATCATGTGTGTGACCTAAATCACATTCTTTTACATTCTGGAAATGGCTTTAATTGAGTATTTAATGAAGTATTTGCTCCATTCGAGAGAAATTCCTTTGCATGTGTGTGTGAGGAGAATTGTAATCTAGTGATTATGTGCGCTGGAGAGGCTCTGCTTCAGTCAGTGTTGGTGCTTTAAAATATTTTTACTATGGTTGGATGGGGGGATGATTTTAAGTCAAGTTCACGTGGAGTAGTTTCTCATCAAGGAAAGACTGTTTTGGTGAAGGCTGTTTGTACATATTTATTTTCTTGTTTTAAGTGCTACGCATCTTAAAACAGATCTACCCATGACTAGTGGTTGTTATATATTATGTTAGAGAGGAATGAATGATCTGACGTTAAGTAGACGCTACTGAGTCTAAGAGTCTAAGATGAAAGACTCTTAGAAAGTGGCTTCACGTTTTTATTTTTTTAATTTTTATTTATTTATTTTTTTTGAGACAGAGCCTCACTCTGTTGCCCAGGCTAGAGTGCATGGCATCAGCCTAGCTCACAGCAACCTCAAACTCCTGGACTCAAGCGATCCTCCTGCCTCAGTCTCCCGAGTAGCTGGGACTACAGCATGCACCACCACGCCCGGCTAATTTTTTCTATATATTTTTAGTTGGCCAATTTCTTTCTATTTTTAGTAGAGACGAGGTCTTGCTCTTGCTCAGGCTGGTTTCGAACTCCTGATCTCGAGCGATCCTCCTGCCTCAGCCTCCCAGAGTGCTAGGGGCTTCATGGTTTTAAACTTCTGCTTTCTTGTCATTGAGGGTTTTGTTGTTGTTGTTGTTAGAAGTGAACAAAACAGTGCTGTATGTGAAAGTCCTTAGCACAGTGGCTTGCACTTTATGAATATGCAATAAGCAGTGCCTGTTTTTATTTTTTCTGTGCTTATAACTATGACCTCAGCATGTAGAATACACACATCAATCTTATTTTCCTACTCATGTGTTCCATTAATTAAAACTTTAAAAACTCCTCTGTTCAAAGGGAAATGGAAGCTGCTAAACACTGTCAATTTTCGGTTAAAAAATGCTCGGCTACCCTTCCTGTGCTAGAGATTTTGGTTCCAAGAAGAATTCCATGTGGACCTTCTGATCGTGTGTGGCAGAACAAATACGGAAAGCTGCCGGAGCTGGGCTGAGGAATGACACTGCAGTTTTTGCTTCCCACTTCTCCAGGATTTGGTGGCAATGACAAATGGCAACTCAGAGCAGTTTTCCAAAGGCTTCTTTAAAACAAGCCAAACAGTTCTTGTTTGATTTGGCTGTTTACTGTCATTCTTACATGAAAAGAAAGACATATTTGGCATGCGCAGACTTCAGCATGCTGCCAAAAGGGAGCTTCCAAGAGTCAGTGTGTCACTGGGCAGTCATTCAATCCACCAGGGGAACATCATTTAGACTCAGCTTGACTAGTCCTAGTTCTCTGCAAAGTGCATCCCTGATAACAGCTATTAAGATTCATGCATGGATTTTGGATACATTCATACCTTTATAATTGTTTTAACTTTTTATTGTGAAATAATTTCAGACTTAGAGAAAAGTGGCAAAAAATAGCATAGAGTTCCCATTACCTTTTTCCCACCAAAACATTGTGTCTAACCAAGGAAAATTTCATTCTTATTAATTCAATACCTGTTATAAAACTTGCAATATATTATCAGTAATGCTATTGTTCCTCATTTTCAGAATCTCACAAGTGGGTAGAATGAACGTTTTCTTCACATTTACACAGGTCATAGAGCCAGTTGGGGCTGAGTCACAACTGAACTTGGTGCATTGATTCCCATCCCTGAGGTTCTTTAATCAACACTCATTATTTTCTATTAAGAGGTAAAAATAAATAAGCGTTCAGAGTGGAAGAAGTCATTATGTGTGTGTAAGTGTGTGTGTGTGTGTGTGTGTGTGTGTGCTATGTAAGTTATCATTTTGATTGTTATTTGGCTAATAAAATAGCTCCCCCCTCACCTGTATTTTTATCTACTCCTTTTCTCCCAAATATCACAAGAACCTATTTCCTGCTTAAAATACTACTACTGCTACCTTAAATTCAAGTGTTTCCCATCCCTTAGCTATATTTTTGCAAAAATAAATTCCCTGCTTATCTTTCTGACTCCGCACTGTTGCCAGAGTGTTTTTTTTCTAAACCACTTATTACATCATTCTATTGTGTAAACTCCTTCAGTGAGCTCCTGTATGGTGTCCATTCATTTCCAAATACCGTACAGGACATTTAGCACCCGTCATGTCCTTTAATCCACAGGATGACTGTGTGGAGTAGGCATTGTATCATTACCTTGGTTTGACATTTGGGGGTAAGAGCACACAACAGCTAAATGGCAGAGTCGATATTTGAACTTAGGACTCTAGAGACAATCAGACCGCCTGCCTTCCTGTTGCCTATAGGATAAAGTCTAGATTTCTGAGCCAGTCATCTAAAATTCAGGATTGACTTTAGGTCACCTTACAGTAACCTGGTTCCTTGTATCCCATGATTAACTACATCAGATTTCTTGCCCTACTTAGTTTTCTTCATGCTACCACAACTTTTCAAATATAGGACTTCTCTCTCTGCCTGAAATGACTGTCCCTGTTTTCCCTATTTGGCAAAACCTAGTTCAAATTCACTGTGACATACTAGGGTAGGGAGGGTGGTGGTGGTGGGAATGGTCCACCTGGGTGCAGGCAGTAGCAAATGCATGCTGTAGAGAGCTAATATCAAAATTGACTAAAAGTCATCTGCTTTTTATTAGCACCATATATGAGCAATCGTAAACGTCAGTGACGAAAGACTCCTCTGTGTGTGTGTGTGTGTGTTGGGGGGGTGGTTAATAGCTACCCCTCCCCCATGTGAAGCCCCTGCAGCTTCATTATTTCCTTGTTTCTACAGTATTTAGTGTGGATTTCTATTAGAACTGCTATCCAATCAGGTTAAAACTACTTAATGGTCTTTTCCTCATTCAGACCATGTGTTTCATGAAACCATGACAACGTCTTAGACACCTTTATATTTTCAGTGCTGAGCACAAGGCCCAGAGTAGGTGTTTGTATAAATGAGTTTAAAAAAAAATCCCAGAATTATTATCTCTATAGCCTTTCTTGGGAGTACTTTCTTATCAATAATGAATATGTATACCTTTCTCTTCTGAAGAAATTTTGTGAAGGAGCTTCTAGTATTTTAAAACCCTGTAATTGCACATTACAACCAATGATTTAAAAATTATATGGAGCAATTTTTAAAAATAAAATTTGGATAGTCTAAAAAACCTAGTCTAAAGCTCTAGTTGAGTAGCATCAGAGCGACATGTTCTATGGGATTCCTGATGGCACCAGTATGATGAAAACTGGCTTTGGAGCTCTGGAGACTGGAAGCCAGCCCTGGCTCTGCCTTACTCACAGACAGTGACCGTGGACAACTTACTTGTTATTCCTGGAACTTAATTGTCTCATGTAAAATGAGCGCTGTGAAAAATGTATAAAAAACATAGATGGTGTTTAGCAGAGGGCCTGGCACATAAGATTACTAATGATTATCAATTCTTGAAATTTTGCCCTATATGTCTATTTCAGAGATTTATTATAACATAGTTCATTTTAGATAATATAAAGTAATTAATATTTTCATATTAATTATAAAGCAGACATAAGAGTTTTTATGAGATCAATGAGAAAAAAGCAACTTCGCAGTGGAGAATTTTCTGTAGGCATTACTCTGATTTTAGTCCATTGAACTGTGAACTTTGCAATAGACTGTCATGCTAGCGTGTTAAGGGTGAGGAGATAATTCTACGTTGATAAAGGTTTAAAATCCAAAGCCTACAAACATCAAAGATTTGGGGAGAAATATTACTTTGTTTATATCGAATGTAAGGTTTATTTGAAATGACCATAGTAGAAATCCTATTTTCTAATATGATTGGCGGATACATTTGTCAGTAAATTGAAAAGAGATTCATGAAAATGATATATATGTGTTTTAAACATTTCTGTTATTTGTCAATCTTTTGAGTCAGTGCATTTCTTTTGAGTGTAGGTACATTGATTGGAATGCTCAGTCATCTTTCTTGTATAAACTATACCCACAGTGCATTGTCTAGTATTTCTGCTAGTTTCAGGTTATTAAAAGGAGAGCTAGTAGTTAAAGACAACTGTGAAGCTGTCTGAGAGCATAAGCTGTCTAGATTTTTACAAATATTTCCCACTTTTTCATAGATATCTCGCCCACATCTAATTGATTGATTTTATTTCAGACTTGCTTTTATCAACTCTTTCTGGAATATTCCACTAGATTCTCACAGAAACTGAAAACTCTCTTTTCATATTCCTATTTCATCAGTCTGTGTAGATTTAGTTGTGTAATTCTAATAGCAAGTACACTGGCATAAATTGACTTGAGAAAAACCTAGGCGACTCATAGCAATTTATGTGTAGGCATTCTAGAAAGTAATCTACTAACTGTAATTGTCCAATGTAATGTCAGTCAAATGTCTTACAGAGAAAATGGAGACAAGAGCTCAGTCAAGTGGACTAGTTAGGTGCGAATGGCTGGGAGCATCAGCTGGATTTAATCTTGAGAGCTTGGCTCCCTTCTATGAATTGAATTTTACTAATTAGAAATGCTGTGGGATTTGGAGCTTTTGACCCTTAAAATGTTTTAAACTTTTATAACCTTGTTGTTAGGTTATTTCAAGGCAATTCAATTTAAGATGTTGTTTGGTGTTTGAATTTTATCTTTTGCCAACCAGTTTCTCTTTTCATGATCTCTTCTAATCCATGTGCCCCAATTAAAGTACTAGTTTAATTTTAAAATTTGAGATAAATGAAGGTACTGAACAATCATATCCTGTGGAAACAGTGTCTGCCAAACACTTGCTGAGGAAAAACGCCACTAATGTCCTAATGCTCAGCAGCACACTCATATCCCTAAATCCTTCTTGAGCAGTCAAGCTTTAAGAATACTTCCTGACACTTTTACCAAATTCGATGTCAAAAGTTTTAATGCAAGTCACAGAGAAATGATCTTTTGTCAACTCACATAAGTCTCTTTTGGCCTCCTATAAGTACAAATATTTTCTTAAATAGAAAAATTCAGCATTCTTTGTTTAGGCTAGAATCCCATATTTCAAGGGATTATAAATAAATGTGTTTGAGATAGGAGAGATAAGAAGATCCGACATTTGAAAATCTTGATATAATTGATCTGATAAATTCCTAACTCCTGCTGACGTTGATGAGAGTGAAGGGCATGTGTAAAGAGCCAGAGGTCACATCTGAAGTATTTCAAATTTGGAAATGTCTCTTAGAGGGTTATTCAGACCTTACTGATATTAATACCACTCACTTCTTGAAGAGCCATTTGGCTGGGAAAGTTAATGATTCTCTGTAATGTGCATAGATTAGCTTGGTATATGTTTACAAATTTTTTTTTCCTCTCAGTATTTTAAAAACTGGGAAATTTTGTGTTAAATAGTGAAACCGAGGTTGACATTGGGCTTATATTGTTGCGTGACAGCAAATGACTGAAGTTAAGCTGCAGCTGCCCCTTGGGCAGGGCATTCCTTCTCTAATTCTCTATGCTTCTCCTCACCCCCACCCTTATACATGCCAATCATGTTTGTTACCTCCTGACAAATTTCCTGTAGGCAGGTGAATTTGCAGTTGCTCCCATGGATTTTACCTACTTCATGATGGAAGCTTTGTGTACAAAGATATGTTAATCTAGAAGGGTTAGGTTTTTCCAGCGTAATGAATTGTTTCTTCTGCTGTCTGCATGAACATTTTCAGGCTGTTGGGCTGTACCATAATCTACTGCAAGCACTCAAAAGTGGAAGGTGCCTTCCCAAGATATTAAGAATCCCAGTTTAGCCCGATTTAAAAATGTACAGCTTTAACATGGATGCAACATCTTGCACATACACCTTTAGATGAATATCATCCAAGGCTTATGTGTTCATTTTATTGGCCTGTACCCTCCTGGGTTTCTTAATTCTTTAGGTTGCATGTAATTTGGACTATACTTTCCTGGAGATGGTACTGAAGTATGAGGGGAAGCCCAGGATTGACTGTTGCTGTTTGTCCTGATTTCCTGGAACATCTGAGCAGGTTGCCCTTGGCTAATGTCCTTGTCCCTAAGACTTGTTGATGGTGCTTCCCCAGTGGCTTGGCATAATGAACAGTAGGATTGGAGATCATCCTGGAAGGAGAGGGTATCTGAGGACAAACACAGATCATGGATGATGGGGACGCTGGAGAAAGTGTGGTGAGTAGGATCAGGTCAGGGTTGCCACAGGAAAGATACAGCTGAGGACAACAACTAGAAGTGAAGCTAGAAACTAGGGGGAAACAAAAAGAAGAAGAAGAGTTTCTTGTTCACTTGTTTTATAATCACAGTTTATAGTTTGGGAATTCACTTTTACTAGATGTGAAATGTGTCACCAGCCTTGATCCTTGGGATTATTTGGAGGCTAGAGAGAAAAAATGATTTCTAAGGAAATATGCTTGTATTCCCAGTTACTTCACATGTATGTAAGCTTTTATTTTTGGTCATTAGCAAATACTTATGTGGCTTCTTAATTCTTAAATTCTCTTAGTCTGCAGACCAGTGTGTCCCTCTATGGGAGGTGCCAATATTAGCAAAGGCATTTCTTATTCCCTGTTTGCAGCCTCCTTTCTGGGCCTCTGATTACTACACGTGATAAAACTATCTAAAAAGACATCTGAGCATGAAAGAAGGTGGGGAGGTGGGTTTAGGTTTGACTGAAGGAAGCATAGCTTATTTGACTAGCCAATTTTAAAATACTGACATATATGAAATGTTTTTTGTAAATATTATTGTTTGGCTCTTTTCGCAGGTAAGTGCATAAACCGTACGTCTTTGAC
>VSMD01075162.1:0-46746 GCA_008750895.1 Mirza zaza | reverse complement strand
GGCGCAGTGGCTCAAGCCTGTAATCCTAGCTCTCTGGGAGGCCGAGGTGGGTGGATCGTTTGAGCTCAGGAGTTCGAGACCAGCCTCAGCAAGAGCGAGACCCCATCTCTACTATAAAAACGGAAAGAAATTAATTGGCCAACTAATATATATAGAAAAAATTAGCTGTGCATGGTGGCGCATGCCTGTAGTCCCAGCTACTTGGGAGGCTGAGGCAGCAGGATTGCTTGAGCCCAGGAGTTTGAGGTTGCTGTGAGCTAGGCTGATGCACTCACTCTAGCCTGGGCAATAAAGTGAGACTCTGTCTCAAAAAAAAAAAAAAAAGACCCCCAGAGTTGGTATAAAGATTATTTTAAAGTGAAAATATTTGAGTTACAAAAGATGGATCAAGAAATCTTATCTGAATGTCCCTTTCTTGACTAAAGCAGAGCCTCCCCCAAAACCCAGGGCCAAGGCAATTTCCCGCCAATTGAGCTGCTCTGGAGACAGACTGCCCATTTCCATTACCATGGAAAAGCCCGGTAGAACCTTCCAATATTTCTCCAACGAAGCCCTAAACCCCTCCCTTTTAAACTTGTTATTTTTATATGTACCTTTATCTCCGGTTATTCAGCAAGCAACTTCCAGGTGCATGTGTAAATTTAGTCTTTTCTCCTGTTAATCCGTCTTTTCTCAGTTGCAGGCCCCCGACTACTGGACCCAAGTTGGAAGAAGAAAAAGGCTTTCTTCCCAAGAAACCCAGAATAACTTTTCTGTGGCCTGTGCAGCTAGGATGTGGCTCAGTGGTTTGGCAGAGCTGTGACCTTGTATTTCAAGGACACTTTGCCAACTTAACTCTTCCTTCAGGCTCTTAGCAGGCCAGTGCTCTGGGCTTCACTCGAGACCCTTGTCCACAGTGAGGTTCATCCCTACCACGTGCCCTGGTTTCCCAGGGGCAGGGGTCGGGGAAGGGGTTCCAAATACCCTGGTGAGAGAGCCAGATTTAGACAGCACTGGGGACAACTGCAGCCTTCCAGTTGCTCAGGCTGAAAAGTTGTAGTTATTCTTGACTCCTTTCCTTCTTTGACACCTCTCATCAATCTGGACGGAAATCATGCCAGCTCTACTTTCAAAATATATCCAGAATCTGCCCATATCTCACCATCTTCTCTGCTACTCCTCGGTCAGAGCTACCCCTATCTCTTGCCTGCACTAGGGCAAAGCCTCCCAACTCCCTGTTTCTACTCTATTCTCAACACAGCTGCCAGGGTGATCCTTCTAAAACCTAAGTTAGGTCCCATCACTCCTCTGCGAAAAACTTTCCAGGGGCGGCTCCCACCTTGCTGGCGTAAAGCCCCCAAGGCCCAAAAGACCCTTTATTATCTGCCCTCCCAATCACTCTGCTCCCCTCACCCCTAACTTATGAGCCCCTCATGAGGCTTCAGCCTCACTGACTCTTTGGTGTTCCTTGAACTTGCTCCTACCTTGGCCTGAGAAATAAAAATAAAGTGCTAAGCCCCCTGCGACCGACTGAGTGGATCCACTTTTGGCCAAGGGGAACCCAGAGAAACCTTAACACTGAGTTCCAACCAGGTGTGGTGGCTCTGGCTTGTAATCCCAGCACTTCGGGAGGCTGAGGCAGGAGGATCATATGAGTTCAGGAGTTTGCGACCAGCCTGGGCAACATAACAAGACCCAGTCTCTACCAAAAAAATAATAAAAATATTAGCCAGGCAAGCAGTGAGCTAGATCGCACCTGTGTACTGTAGCCTGGGCGACAGAGAGAGACCCTGTCTCATAAAAACAAAACGAAACTGAGCTCCCAGCCATGATGGGTGGTGGTCAGCAGACCTCGATATACCCCCTCCCTGGTCAGGCTTTCTTCCCTCCCAGTTAAGCAGAACCAGCCCTTTGGGGACTTGCGCAACCACTGAGTTCAACCAACCGCCTAGTGCTTCGCCTTCCTTTTGAAGTTTCCACCCAGCTGGCCAGCATTCCTGCCCGACAAGGGGCCATGACCTTGGAGTGGCTCTGACAGGTCTACGGAGGCTGTGTGGAGGGTTTTCAAGTCCTCTGCTTTGCCTTTTGATATCCAAGGGCTGAAAACTCCACTCTCAGATCATGCAAATTCCACCATTTTTAGAAAATGTGACCCATAAAGCTCAATTTTGCATGTTTCTCCTATTATAAATACTCTGGTTTCACCTATAGCTTCTTAAATATATTCAGCCACAGTTCCCATTCCCTTTATTTTCTTGCTTGAAGTGCCTATTTTCGGCTTCTGCCAGAGGCTGTGCTTCCCAGCCTGCAAGACAGACACCTGCAGGCTGTAACCCTTTATGAGAAGCAAAGCTCTCTGTTCCAAGTTTATGAACCCTCTCATGAAGTTGACAGGCCTCTAGAACCTTCTCTAGCAGTTCCCACTGCCTGAGGTCTTCCCCTGGTATCTACTTGGCTTTCTCATCGCCTTCAAAGCATTGCTCAAATCTCACCATGCTATTTAATACTGACCTTGCACGCCCCATCCCCCGACATACACACACCAGCACTCAAGGTTCCTTTTTGTCTTTTTTCTTTTCTCCATAGTTTTCACCCTTATATAACTCGTTTATTGTGTTTATTGTTTGTTGTCTGTTTTTCACTAGGAAGTTGGTTCCATGAGGGGCAGAGATCTCTTTTACTCAGTGATGTATTCCAAGTGCCTAGAACAGTGTCTGACATATAGTAGGTGCTCCATGTATGTTTGTTAAATTAATGAAACTAGCCTCCTATGCTCATTCAGGGTGAGAGCTAAGTTTATCTGAAAAAAAAAACAGTCCAGGAATTTTCTGGATAAGAACGTTATGGCCCTCAGGGCCAACAGCCATCTGCCCAGGCTCAGAAATTCCCCCAAACACAGAAGAAGACAAAATTCTGCAAACTCAGGGAAGTTTTCAGCCAGATTTCCTTCCCAGAGGTTCCTCATCTTCTCATCTGCAAGAAGATGGAGTTAGTGCTGTTGGTCACTGAAATGACAAAAAGAAAAAGGAAATGAAGGGGCAAGTCCCTGCATACTTCTGTCTGCGGATTAGCCTGGGTCAGTGGACCCACCTGCAGCTGGAATGAGGAAGCCCCTCTCCCAGCCTGGGCAGGGCTGGGGGTGGGGGCAGAAAGGAGCTACATTCTTGCTGAGTGCCTTTTCCCTCTTCTCTAGGGGTAACCTGAGGGTTACTAGACAGGGTCTAAGAGAATTTAGGTCCCTGCTGTGACCTCTACCTCCTCTCCCCACCCAACACCTTCCGGGGGAGTCCATTGTCCAATTTGATAAAGTGAAGACTGAATCTGAGTGGGAAGATGGAAGGGGGTTGGCCTTCGGATCAAAGATGTCCTTGGAACTGGGGCCAAAAACCCCTGACCCTGGCAGGGTGCAGTGGCTCACACCTGTAATCCTAGTAGCACTCTGGGAGGCTGAGGCAGGAGGATCAATCAAGGTCAGGAGTTTGAGACCAGCCTGAGCAAGAGCGAGACCCCGTCTCTACCAAAAAAATAGAAAGAAATTAGCCAGACAACTAAAAATATATAGAAAAAATTAGCTGGGCATGGTGGTGCATGCCTGTAGTCTTAGCTACTTGAGAGGCTGAGGCAGGAGGATCGCTTGAGCCCAGGAGTTTGAGGTTGCTGTCAGCTAGGTTGATGCCACTGCACTCTAGCTCGGGTGATAGAGCGAGACTCTTGTTTCAAAAAAACAAACAAACAAACAAAAACCTCTGACCCCAAGTGCTGGATTGTGGCTTATATGGACCCCCTCAGCCTCTTCCAGGAGAGTCTTCCTCCCCCAGCCCCTGGGACAACTCCTTCCTCCTTCTAGGCAGCATAGCCCTTTATCCCAACGCAGGGTAAAGTTCTAAAAGACAGTGTCACACACCCAACATAGAATCCCAGACTTCAGGGCCAAGAGGACCTCGGAACTCTTAATGACTGAGGCCCAGAGAGGGAAAACAACTAGTCCAAGTTCGCACGGCCCCTGGGCCACTGTTAAGAACGGAGCAGGAAACAGAACCTGGACCTTCTGATCCATTTTCAAAGTTCTTTCCAGCCCTGAGATTTTGTGATTCCCTGACATGGATCCAGTAGGCTTTCCTCTACCCCAGAGCTGCTTTCATCAGGAAGCTCTTGCTCTGAAATTCCCAGGTGACCTTGTCTGGTCACTGGCTGTGGCCATAACAGCCCATGTCCTTGGCCCATTGAAGGAGTAAGATCCTTCTCTAGGGCATTTGGAAATATATGCAGTAGCTCCATTTTCCTTCTCGGGGCCCAATCTCTTAAGCTTCCTGAAGTCCTTGCCCTAATGCTTCCCTCCTCCTGGGCCCTGAGACCCAGATGAGCTCACTCAACTTTTCCCTTGTGCCAGCTAGTCCTTTCCCCATCCCTGTACCACTGGCCTGGCCAGGGGACATGGTCCTGGCTCCAACTGGGTTGCAGAATCACAGGATGTTGAGACGGAAGGAGGTTAGAAATTAGAGTCCTGTCCCACCTCGGGGGCTATTCCTTCTTTCTAATGCTTGAGGATCAGAGTGAATGTCAGGGCTGTCACTCATCTATTGAGCACCTAAGATGCACTTTTGATGAGCGCCAATTATGTAGCAGGCACTGTGTAAGAGCTTTATTATCTCATGTAATCGTTGCAACAACAGTCTCCTAAGGTGGGGATTATGCCCATTTTACAGATCGGAAAGTTGAGGTTCAGAAAAGTTCTCTAATTAGATCATAGAGCTAATCAGGGCTAGGGTTAGGAATGAAACTCAGGTCTGACTTAAAGCCCTAGCCCCCTCAGCACAGGAGGATGGTGGTGTGTGGGGCAGTGGTGGTGAAACACCATCTCTCGTGGCCTCCCCAGCTGCAAGACCGAGGGGTGAATATCACTGTGGAAATGCTTCCATATCCTCAAATCAAACTTCAGAGAGGAGAGGTCACTGGGCAAGGGGACAGGAGGGTTAGCCTGCTGACGGCCCCAACCTGTCAGCTCTCAGCGTGCACATTGCATTTGTGATCACCTGGCTGCACCTAGGAAACGACCCAGTCACACACCCAGGCAGGAGGCCTGCCCCTCCTCCCCGGGTTGAGGAAACAGGAAAAGGCGGCCTGAGAGGCAGGGAGCAGGTCTGCAGAGCTGCGGTGGCCGGCGCCCCAGCCGGGATGGGCTCTCTCTGGGGCCTGGCTCTGCCCCTTTTCTTCTGCTGGGAGGCTGGGCTGTCCGGCAGCTCCGCAGGTGAGGCGGCGAGAGGGGTCCTTGGGGGGCTTCTCCCCTGGCGGGGCTCTGGGTGTGAGTTTCAGTACGGGCAGCCAAGGCTGAGGGTAGGCTCTCTTGGGTAATTATAATTAACCATAAATGTATATGTCATTATTGTTGATAGTACGCAAATGACAGGGTGTGACAGCTGAAGCAGGCGTGACACTGCAGTGCATGCAAATGAACACTGATGCTGCCGTTGTCAGTGCTGTCATTGTGAGGGTCACCCGAGTTTGTCTTTATGCCTGTGGGAGTGCGAATGGGGTGGGGAAGGGCGCGGGGGTGTCAGCTGGTGATAATTCTGCCTAAAGCTGAAGAAGGTAGCTTAACGAGATTGTGACTGCTCTGAGTTTATTACCTAGCACATCTCCTTCAAAGTACAGCTTGTGTGAGAAAAACTGCTTGGGAAGGGCGGATGCTGAGAGAGGCAGGACTTTTATGAAAAAAGAGAACAAACACTGATCTGTCACTAGTAGGAACTGTGCCGAACTTGTCACATACATTAAAAAGAATAGACTATTTTTCAGAGCAGTTTTATGTTCACAGCTGAGGGCAGAGTTCCCATTGATCTCCTGTTCCTACCACATACAACCTCCCTACCAGGGCGGTTCATTTGATGCATGGATGGACCTACATTGACACATCATCATACAGTCTCCTTTTAATCTTCACAATAGCCCTTGGAGATAAGCACTATTCTTACCACCTCTGCCCCATTAACAGGCAGGGGCCTGAGGCTTGCTGGGATTAAGCAACTCATCCCAGAGCTAGGACAGGGTTGCACACGTGCCTAACCATTGCACCACACTGCCTCCCGCATGCGCTCTCAGCCTACCAGGTTTGTGCTGCACATTTTCCATTTAATTTAATTCTCACAACCCCATGCAATAGGTACTCCTAGCTCCGTTTCACAGATGAGAAAATTCAGGCTTGGAGCTGGGAGACCTGGGCAGGGTCACATGGTCAGCAGGCAGCAGAGTGAGCAGCAGACAGGGGGACTAAAACCAGAGTCCGAAGTCCACATGCTTTCCTCTCCGCCAGATTGCAGAGGGGGACCAGCAGAGCTGCCATGTGCCAGAGCTGTGCAGGGGCTGTGGTGGGCTCTGCTCATTCGGAGAAGACCCCTGGCAGGCAGGAGCCATGGGCAGGGGCTTGTGAGGGCCCTGGAAGGAAGAGGCTATGGGCTCGGGGAGCATGAGGAGGTTGCACAGCAGAAATGACACCCCAGGACTCCTGGAAAAGGAAGAAAATGCCTCAGGAGAGATTAGGGTGAGCATGGCATGGTTTGGGCTGCAGGCTGCATGAGCTGAGGCAAGCTCTGGTTCCACCCTGTGGGGACAGACCAAGAAGGCTCAGAAATATCTCGGGCCTTGAAGTGGGGAGAAGAAAGCGTATTCTGACGGCCAGCCGGCAGTTCCTGTAAAAGCGAGGTGTGCGTGTGAGTTGGGCTGAACTGGATGGGGATGAGACTGTGTGCCTGTGTCCCGCCTAAAGTGCGCGGGGTACAGCCTGCGGTCCTCACTGCCGCAAAATAGCTCATGCCTTTCAGGGACTGCTTGAGAGCACAGCACAGGGGCAAGATGCTTAATGACCTCTTGCTGCCTTTGGAATCTGAGAGCTTCACCATCCGCCTTCTCATTTGCTCCTTACCACCTTTGGGGGGCTTGTGACCCTGCTTTCCCTGGTGGGGACGTGGACGCTGGGAGAGGTGTAGTGCCTGGCTTGGCTGGCAGGAGGCAGAGCCGGGATTTGGGCCAGCAGGTCATGTCATGCCAGAGCTGGTGGCGGGTGGTGGAATTAGAGCTGCCACCTGGGCTCGTGACTCCTGCCCATCCTGGAGGACCTGGGGGCCCATCCTGACACCCTGGGGAGAGGTCCTACACCTGTTTGGGGTCTGCGGGCTACTTTGGAGCCAGTGTTTCTCAGTAAAGACCATCTCAAACCACCAGAACGCCAAAAATGGGGACTTGTATTTTGATCCTTTTCCTTCCAAGGGTAGGGTTGTCAGATAAAACACAACCAGCAAAATCTGAATTTCAGGTGAGGAATATTTAAAAATGTATGCCTCAAATATTGAATAGAAAATACTCATAATAAAAAGCTATTCATTGTTTACCTGAAAGGCAAGTTTGAACTTAACTGGGTGTCCTGTATTTTTATTTGCTAAGTCAGGCATCCCTCCCTAAATGGCTCCTTGGCCTACTCACAAAGAGAGCCCGACCACCCTGGACACAGAAAAATAGCCTCTGTCAGGCAGTAAAAGATCCTGCTGCCTCCCTCAGGGCCCTCCACTCGCACCGCCAGGGGGCCAGTCCAGGGAGCAGGCGTCCTGCCCACGGAGCAGCGCCCGCGGCCTCGCTCTCGAGTGTTAGGTTGCCTCACCTGGCTCCTGTTATGTGTAGGAATGCCTGGCCCATGGTCTCTGTGCATTCGGGGTTCCATCCTTGTGGTTCTTAGACCCACAGTCTTGGGAGGCCTGGGCAGGGCCGGGAAGGGCTCACTCTTCCCTTGTCGGAGCCGGGAGGACTCTGCCTCCTCCCCTCTCTCTGGCAGCAGCACGTCCCACACTGTCTCTGGAGGCCTCTCTCCCCCCGTCCTCCCAGCTACCTCTAATGACAAAACTGTAGGCCTTCCTTGTATTTTAAGGGTTTTACTTCCATGGGGAAACATTTCTTGGATGAGAAAAGTACCCATCAGAAAGTGACAAGGATTCTTTCAGAAAGTTCTGAGATTTCCTGGCCTCTACTCTGTAGTTCCTGGCTCACCTGGACTTCTGCCTTCTTTGCTCACCCTTAAAGGTGGATCTTGGCCCCACACATTCCCTTGGAAGGCCACAGACTGATAATCAGCGGGCATTGTGGGGCTTGCTGGCCTCAAGTGGGCCGTCAGGGCTTCAGAAGGCACCAGTCTGGGCAACCCCAACTCTGTGGCTGCCAGGGGATGGGCTTCCCAGCACTGCCCTTCTTCCTTGTTTATAAAGATGAAAAATGGGGTAAGAGCAGCTCCCCCCTTTGCCCGGGTCATAGACATGGGAGCTTGTGTGACATCCACTGGGACTCATGGCTCGGTCTTACCCACACAGGCCACAGCACCAGCAGACCAGATACTTTGGTGACAGCAAATGACATAGAAGTTCCTGCTATGACTCCAGGGGTCAGGACAAGCTCTGAGGAGGCCTTCCAGACCATTGACCTCACTGAGACCTCAGCACCAGGACATGTCACTTTGGAAACCCAAACTATGAGCACTGAGACCTTTTCTAGGTTCTTAATCCCAGCCAGCACCATTCCAGAAACAGAGACCAGGGAAGCCGAGACTGTTTCCCCTGCAACAGAGACCAGGACCCTCACAAAAAAAACAACTTCCAAGTTCATGGTCATGATCACCGCCTATGTGGAGACGTCAGTCTCAAGTGGCAGCCCCACGGGAATTGGGATGACCATGGCTGAGACTGTCACAGGCAGCGATCCTGCGGACGCCATCTTTCACACCTTTTGTACCGATGACAGCTCTGAAGAGGCAAAGAGGGTCACAACGGATGGCTTGACATCGGCTCACACCTCCAGAGAGGCTCAGGGCCTGTCCTCAGAGAGGGGCTCCTCCTCCGACAGCTCAGTTCCAGTCACCACCACCTCACGAGCCCTGGAACCTGGCGTCACCATTCCAGCGGAAGGCTTGGTGGCCTGCACCTTCGCCCACTTTGAGGTCACCAACTGCAGTGTGGCAGAAACAGAAACAGCAAGAACCGCCAGCCCCGGGGTCTCAGGTCACAGCCCCACGGGAGTGAAGGCCCCGTCCACCTCTGATACGTCAGCTTTGCCAGACCCCTCCGACGTCAGATTGTACGTCACCGAGTCCACAACGTCTGAGGAGACCTTGTCAACAGCCAGTGCCACAGAGTCGGCCGCACCTGATGCCACCACTGAGACCCTGCCCCCCACCAGTAGCACCACGGAGACAGAAACAATGGCAGGCAAGGCCACTACCCTGAGCGGAGCTTCGGTGATGGTCAGCATGGACCCCTCGGGAGAAACCTCGGCCTTGCCTGTGGAGACGCCAAGCCACATCGAAGTCTCAGGAGCAGTCACAGCCACAGAGGCTGGGTCAACAGTGGGCAAAGTGACTTCCACTGCAGGGTCCTCAGCTTCAGTCTACGGCCCCTCGCAAGTAACCACCATCCAGAAGTCCACCCGTGCAGGGCCGCCTGCCACGGACACTACAACCGGCGGGCCCCGCCCCGCCAGCAGGAGGCCTCTTCCTTCTGTCCCTCCGACTACAGGCAACGGCAGCCGAGGAACAGACACCACCGTAGCCAAGACCACGACCTCAGCAAAGACCGTCAGGAAGCCCCCGACGGGCACCGGCACCGCTGCTCAGACGAGGCGGAACACGACAGCTCCTGCACGTAGGCGACTGACCCACATGTGACCCTTGGGGATTTGGGATTTGGAGTTTCCAGGACGTCACATGCTTAAGCATGGGGAGGAAGGACGGTCCTGGGAGCCTGTCCTGAGCCCTCTCTCTCTGTTGCTGCCTCTTCGGGGTCTTCTCGGGGTTCTTGCCAAAATCAGTGATGAGCAGACTTGGGGTGGTGTATGGAAAGAGTGCAGGGCTGGAAGTCTGAAGAAATGGTTTGAGATCTTGGCTTTGCCATTAATAACCTGAGCGATCTTAGTTAAGCAAGTCCCTCTTCCTCTCCGGGCCTCTGTTTCTCCACTTGTAGTTGGCCAGGGTGGGGATGAGTGCTGAAGTCCTCTCCAGCTCTGACCTTCTATGAAGTTAACTGCTGAGTCACTACCGTGCCGCAGGCAAGGCCCCAAGTTTTATTTAACAGACATGGCCCTCGTGCTTTGGAAGCTTCTATTCCAGTCACAGCCACACAGAGGGGCAGCATGTGGGCATCTGGCCCAAGTTGCAGCTCCCCCAGCCCCAGGACCCGATGAAAGTGGGCTCACTGGGTGCGCTTGCTGGGGGTTGCACCATAGCCTCCACCTCTCCTTCCCATCACTTTGCCCTTGTGCCTTGTCCCTGCACATCCTCAACTTGCCTCCACCTTTCTGGGGAGGGTGTGAAAGAAAAAAATGTTAATTACAACCACTTTCTTGAATATGTTTTGTATCATTGCCCATCTGACAAGTTTGAAGATGGGAACTAAATTGCCATTCTAGGAAGATGGCTGTGGACTCAAATGAAAGTCTATTTGACCCCAAAACTCATAGTCTTCCCACTGTACTTTTATTTTTAAATGCTCAATTTATCAATCAATAGATTTTTATTTTAAAATATTCTTCTCTATTATTTGTTGATTAAATAATGCACTCACATGATTTAAAATTTAGAAGATACAAAGTGTACGCCATAAAATGTCTTGTTCCTCCTGCCGTCCTAGCAACCCAGTTCTCACACATGCAACCTGTGGGAGGTTCTTGTTATACTTCTTACATGTAAACTGCTGGGCGTGAAATATGCACATGGAAGCAAACATATACACACACACATATATGATGTATGTACTTCATCCTCCTTTTTTATGCAAGCGGAGCATATGACAAACTCAGATGTCTGAGATAAAGCTGTTCTTATGTGGGGAGGAAGGAAAAGGTTTTCAGTTCATATTTTATGTTCGCCTTTGTGGCCTCGTATTTTTGTCTCTTTGACTAATTTTTGTATCTTAGTCTTTAATTTTTACTTTATTATAGTGAGAACATTTAACATGGGATCTACCCTTTTAACAACTACAATACAGCATTGTTGTCCGTAGGCACGGTGTTGCACAGCAGATCTCTGGAAATTATTCATCTTGCATAAATAGAATTTAATGCCCATTGACTAGCTCTTCCCTGTTTCCTCCACCCCAGAAAGCTATTCTCCTTGATGGCTGTCCAGTATTCAGATTTTTTTTAACCACCATTTATTTAACCAGTCTTGTATTAATGGACATTTAGGTTGTTTTCGGTATTTTGTTAGGACAAACAGTGCTTCAGTAAATAGTACATTTCTCATGTGTGTGTTATTTCCTGTAGGATAAACGTCTAGAAGTGCAATTGCTAGATCAATTCTGATAGTATTGGTGATAGGAAGAAATGACTAGAAGGTGAGCAGGGGAAGGAAAGTTCTCAGTGACAGAACTTTCTTGCAAGCTGCTAAGCCAAGAAGGCCAGACTGAAGACTTCTTTCGCTCCCCCTACCCCAACTTAAAGCGGCAAGAATTGGCTTGGGGCATCCCTCAGACAGACAGCCTCTCTCTGGCATTCTCCCTGTTCAGGCTCTTTCCCATCAGCTCCGTCTAGGACCTCTAGGCCTTTAGAACATTCTGGATCATTTCCATTCTCCTTCCTCACACTACACTTTGACTTCTCCAAATGCGAGCGGTAACTTAAGCCACCTTTTCTTTCCCTCTCGTTGGGAGGACACTCCAGTGGGCCTAACTATCCTAGAGAGGGAAACCTCCTTCCCCTTAGTAGTGAGTAAATGTAAAGTCTGTATGAACACTGACACGTGAACACACGAGAGTGCACACACACATGCGGAGGGTGCCAAGGCTGATTAGCGTGAAGCACGTCTTGACGCCTAAACTGACTTGACCATGTTTTTATCTTCCTGCTGTTCACAACTTGCAGGTGGAGACGGAGGCTTCCTCCTCCTGCGGCTGAGTGTGGCCTCCCCAGAAGACCTCACTGATCCCAGAGTGGCAGAGAGGTTCATGCAGCAGGTGAGTGGACACTGTCTGGGCCAGGGGAGTGGAGGAAAGTGCGAGATTCCCAGGGACTGCAGGGGAGACCTGCAGAACACAGAATAGCAACTACGGCACTTGGGAGGGAGTCTTGTTTCTTATGGAGTAATAGGAGCTGAATTTTAGGATCCCTGCTTAGCTTTGCTTCTGCCTGTCTACTCTGAGTTCTTCATTCCCTTTCTCTGCAATGGAAACAAGTTCTTCTCCCAATCCCTAATTTCCTTAGGTCCTAGGAAACTCTGGCCTTCGGGCCCCTGAGGAGAAGGTCAATGATACTGACGGGCAGGTAGGCAGGACTCTTGGTTGCAAGTGGCAGAAACACATTTACACAAAAAAGGCAAGGCATGAGAAATCTAGAAGTGCCTCTCCAGCTTCAGTTATAGCTGGATCCAGCAGCTCAAACATGACCATGGCAATTTCCTCTTTCTCTTAGCTCTGTTCCCTTCTTTCTCCATATGTACAAAAAGGCAACCATGATAGCCCTACATTCACAAAGCAAAATTTGTGTAGCATCAGGGAAGAACTTGTCTCATTGGCCTGCAAAGGCCACCATGACTGACAGCCAAATCAGGACCACACAGAATGGCAAGGATGGGCCCAGAGGAAACAGGGATGCTAGACAGAAAAAGCTCCATAGACATGTGCTCTAGATAGAGACCAAGATTGGGATATTTGTACAACAACTGGGAATATCCTACTAACACCAGTATCACTGGGCAGAGTTTCCAATGGTGAAATTCTGGGTCAGGGCTTTGGGGAATATTGTGACTCATTAGAATGTTAGACTAGGTCAGCTCAGCACAGACGTCATGGGCCCAGCTCTCTGAGGTATGGCTCCCCTACTCTACAAAGTAGGGGATGGAGCATGATGTGGTGGGAAGTGTCTAAGGCTCTGCTCACAGGTTGACCAGTGAAAATGGGTCCAGTGCACAGTCTAATGTGAATCGACCCTTTGCAAGTGCCCCTGCCAACGCTTCAAGCTTGCATTTGGCACCTCTCATAGTCAATGGGTGCCACGCAGCTTATCAGTGGCTCAGGCTTGGTGTCACCCCTTGTAAGGATAAACCTGGCAGAGGTGCTGGCTGGGGATCCTATGCCAGGGGTAGAGTCCACAACCAGGCTGGACAGATGAGATGACCACCTTTAGCAGATGGAAGTGGGATATATCCATTGCAAGTGGGATCCTTTGTTGCAGGCAAAAGAAAACTGCTAACTGTCATAAGTAAAAGGGGCATTCATTGGCAGGGTCCCATGGTACACAGAATCAAAGGAATTCCAGAGGAGTGGGCTTGGAAAACAAGCAGGAAGGGGGCTCTGGGGGCGGGGCAGTGGGACTATTCCAGCTGGGACACTGTCACTATTGGATGCTGCCACAGCCAATGTGTGTCATGCTGCCTGAACATACTATTGCATATGAGTTCTCACTGTCCTTTTGTCTTTGAGTCATCTGTTCCAGGGTCAAAGTCCTGAGTGGGAACATCCAATATGCTAAGCTTAGCTCTTGTGCCCACATCTTGCTGCCAGGGGATGGGAAGAGGGCATGTCTGGGTACTTCCAGCTCTCTGAGGACTCCTGCAATAAAGAGTTTCCTAAATGTGGCATAGGGATTTGACACAGGACAGCCAAATAAATGACGAATGCCCTCTGCACATGATAACCGAAGTAGCGAGTGTGCATCCTAGTCGAAGACAGAAGCCAGAGTTGAATGTCAGATCTGAGCCACCAAACTGGAAACTATTTCAGGAGTCAGAAAGAAACCAGGGAGCTCAGGAGCAGGCCAGGCAGTTGAGGTGCAGGTGCCAGGCCATGGGGGTGTCCGTGTCAGTTCTTGTTGGGGCCACCGATGGGGCTCAAGCAATGAGCTTTGGAGCAAGATAGGTCTCGGCATGAATTCTAGTTCCTAACTGTGTGACCACGGTAAGTTATTCCATATTACTTTCATCCCATATAAAATGAGAATAACATCTGCTTTATAAGGTTGCTGCAGGGTTTAAATGATATAACGTGTGTGAAGCACCCAGCAGATGTTCAGCATGTGGGAGGCTCAGGAAGTGTTGCTGTCTTCCTCGTGTGTTCTGTTCCACTGTCCTTCCTGTGTTCGGCCTGTGGTGGGCTCACAGGCAGATGGGCAAGTACTACCACCTGGCTCCTTCTGATCTCCAGCTCCGGCATGGACTGCATACCCACCTGCCTCTCATCCAAGTCTCCCTACTGCGCACTAGGAGGGATTAGAGAATGTCAGCTGCTGCCAGGCATGACCCATGTGCCAAAATAGGGACAGAGGTGCCTGTGGCCTGGGCCCCCACCAACAGACTGGAACCACATTACTGTGCTGAGATGTACCTAGAAGAGTCCCACGAAGGGCAGCTGGCCCAAGCCCCCTACCCCAGATGTGGCAACAGGACCCTGGCTCACGTATGTCTGCATGAGTGTGTGTGTGTGGGGGGGCTTCCTCTGTTCCCAGACATGTCTTTGGACTTCCTTGGCACGTGTGCTGTGTTTCAGTAAAGAGAGACCTGACCACTCACCTGTGTATTTCCCCCTTGTACCCTCAGTGTGGCCCAGAGGCTGTCTCTTTGACCTGTATGCTCTTGACATTTTTATAGGGATTTTATGTGTCCTTAAGGCTACCTCTCTCCTTCTCACTCCCCCAGTTCTTGGTTTGGACCCTGGTTACAACACGTACTATGGTCAGCCCTAGAGCCTGTTTAACGGGGGGCTCCTTCAGGGCAGGACCGTATTCGTTCGTTTCAGCATCCCCTGAACCTAGTGGAGCACATGGCCTGTGGGAGGATGAGAGAATGTTTGTTGAATTGACTTGAATTGCAAGTTCTGGACACAAGCAAATTTAAAAGAAAGGCTGCAACCCTCAATTATTCCTCCCATAACTCATAACTCACATGTTATTACTTTTTCAATTAAACATGCCTTATTGTTTTTTTTTCTATTTTAAAAGTGAAACTTGCTTATGATTTTTAAAATTTTGAAGAATTCAAAAAGACCACGCAAAAAAAGAAATGGGAAGAGGAAGGAAAGAGAAAGAAAAAAATGTCTAAAATCCCAACTTTTATATACGGCTATTATTGATGCATATATCCAGTTGTATACTCAGCCTCTCCACTTGGATGTTATGAGATACCTCGCATTCAACATTTCCCAAAGTCCTGATCTTTCCCGCAAACCTGCTCCACCTGTGTTTTCCTCATCTCAGTTAAGGTCCATTGCGTCCTTCAGTTGCTCAAGCCAGAATCCTTGGCACCATTCTTCATCCCTCTTTCTCTTACGTTTTCCACCAGCAAATTCTGTTGGCTCCACTGCCTCAAACTATGTCCAGAATCTGGTCCCTCCTCAAACTCTCCACTGCTGTCACCAAGATGGTCCAAGATGCTACCATCTCTCACCTGGATTACTGTAGACCACTGAGTCACTACAGGTCTCCCTGTTTCCACCTTTGTCCTACAACCCCAGTCTAGTCCTGATATGGCAGCTTCTCCACTAGATCTCCGCTCAGCTAACTCCTCCACCTCCACCTCCTTCATGTCCCTTCTCAGTGAGGCCTATCCTGACCACCCTATTTAAAAATTCGACCTCCTCTCTTCTGCTTTGATTTTATTCATAGCACTGATCACAACCCAACATCGTGCATACTTTATTTGTCTTGTTTATTATCTCTGTCCTTCAACTAGAATGGAAGATTTTGCCGTTTACCGTATCCCTAGGGCTGAGAACAGTGCCTGGCACATTCAAGGTGCTCAGTGACTATTTGTTAAATGAATGAAGGAAACAATGAAACAACGTTGATATTACTCTGAATAAGGGGAGTGTGAATATTCAACCGACTCCCTTCTATTTCCAGAGTGGGGAAGAATGAGTTTCATAAGGTAGGTTGGATAAAAATAAGTCAAACATTCATCCTGGCACATTTGCTGAGCTCCTACCACAGACGAGAGACTATGCTCTCTGCCCTGGAGGGTTCAAAGATGTCTCTTCCCACCGGGATTAAAGTTAGTAGGGGAGGTGAAACATCTACAGAAATAACAAACTGAAAGAACTTATGTACACTACATATATCAAAAACAGAATGCCCTTAACATGTAGAGAACTCTTATAAAGCAATAAAAAGACAAACATACCAGTAGCAAAAAGGACAGAAGGCTACAGGCAATTCACAAAAGAATATAATCGTGTGAATAAAATCAGTACAACCTTTTTGGAGGACAGTCTGACCATTTATCTAAAGCCTTAAAAATTTGCCTACTTTTAACTCAGCAATTTAATTTCTTATTTATCTTAAAGAAATAATTAAGAATCTCTGCAGAACTGTTTATAACAGTCAAGAAAAGAAAAAGACAAAACATAAAATACCTAAGATATCCCAATGTGACCATTTGCTTAAATATAGTGTTATTTCATATAGTCCATAGAAGTGTTATTGACATGTATATTTATTAAGATGAAAAGTTCATGAAATATTATTTGGTCTTCCCTTATTTTTTTTTAATGGAAACATCTTTTTTTTCACTTCAAACTACCTTTCATACTTATCTCTAGAGCTTTCCTCTCTAAAATCAAAACTATTCCTGTTCCTACCTACAGGATAAAACCCCAGCTTGGTATAGAAGGGTCTTTGGCATATGGCCTCAGCCAACGCCCTCAGCTCCAGGTCCTGTATCCTGTGCCCCTTCCACAGGGAGCGTCTCACTCTCCTTGTCACACCTGCTTTGACCCAGAGTGTTGGCACATTGAGATTCTTCCCCTGTTCATTCTTAGAAGCCCAGTTCAGATGGCACCCTTCATGATCTTGTCAAATTCCCTAGAGAGGAGCTGGTTTCTTAGTCTCTTTCCATACTGTAATATTATGTTTTTACTTATGCATTTGTTAAATTGTACATGCTTCAAGTCAAGAACCAGCTAGTGTTCATCTCTGCAGTCACAGAGCCCAGTATGGAGCCCTACACACCAGGACACTCACAGGTGTGCTGAACAACTGAGATAGATGATGGGCTGTGTGAGTGGAGAGCCCTGAAATATGGGCACTGGGCTCTGAAAGTTTCAACAATGGCATTCAGTGTTGAAGTCAAACAGAATATAAATTTGATGATATAAATGTTATGAAGTTGCACTATAATTAGGCATGAATGGAAAACAGTTTGCATAAATGACAATAATGCCACTGTTATATTAACATAAATATAAAAACTATAAATATAAAACTACAAATATAAAAACTATAAATATAAAAACTATAAAAACTAAAACTTTTTAGTTTTTTTTCTCTTGCTTTGTACTTCTTCAAATTGGTGACACCTAATACAGTGGTTAATCTTAATTACTACATATGAGGACACACATGTACATACAACGCTGATTACTGTTGTTATTAGAAGTCAAAAAATTTGTAAAATTTGACTAAGCTAAAAACTGGATAAAATATGAGATAAACCAGTTATGAGAAGAAAGAGGAGAAATGAGAAGAAAGAGGAAGAGAGAGAATGTGGTATGTGTGTGTGAGACAGAATTACTGGAGATGATCCAAGTTATTAATAGCAGAAGTAAGTTGCTAAACCAGCGAGAACCAGAAGTACCTGGAGAAAATTCTAAAGGTGTGTATATATGAGTGAAATGCCACATATTTCATGAAGACAAATGTGGGTGTGGACCTAAATAAAACAGCCTGTCTAAAGTCAACCGTGCCCCAGCATGAACTCTGAGAAGACAAAAACCCAGAGCCATGATGAGGCCAATGTGAGGTGGAATTTTTCTGACCAAAGTCTTCATCAGAAACCTCTGCCACAGCTAGAGTTTTGTAGTTTTCCTCATATAGATCTTGTGCATATTTTGTTAGATTTATATCTGAGTATTTCATTTTGGGGGGGGTTGTTAATGTAAATGGTAATGTGTTTTTAATTTCAAATTCTAATTGTTCTTTGCTGGCACATAGGAAAGCAATGGTCTTTTGTACACTAACCTTACTTATATTATGAAACCTTGCTATTAAATATAATTGCTTTTTAGTTTTGGGAATTTTTTGTTGATTCTTTTAGATTTTCTACATAGACTATCATGTCATCTGTGAACAAAGACAGTTTTAATACTTTCTTTCCAATCTGTATGTCTTTTATTTCCTTTTTTGTCTTATTGCATTAGCTGGGACCTCTGGTACAATATTGGTACATCATGTACCAACATTGGTACATCATGACTTTGCTCCTAATCTTAGCAGGAAAGCTTCAAGTTTCTCACCATTAAGTATGATGTTAGCTGTAGGCTTTTTGTAGAAGTGTTTTATCAAGCTGAGAAGTTCTCCTCTATTTCTAGTTTACTCGGTGTTTTTATTATGAATGGGTGTTGGATTTTGTCAAATACTTTATCTTCATCTATTAATATGATCAAGTGATTTTTCTTCTTTAGCCTGTTAATGTGATAGATTACATTAGCTAAGTTTTGAATTTTGAACTAGCCTTGCATACCTGGGATAAATCCCACTTGGTTATGGCATACAATTATTTTTATACATTGTTGGATTTGATTGCTAATATTTTGTTATTTTTGCATCTATGATAATGAGAGATATAGGTATGTAGTTTTCTTGTTTCTGTTTTTGAAATAGAATCTCACTCTGTTGCCTGGGCTAGAGTGCGAGGATCTCGCTCTTCCTCAGGCTGGTCTCGAACTCCTGAGCTCAAACAATCTGCCCTCCTCTGCCTCCCCGAGTGCTAGGATTACAGGCTTGAGCCACCCCGCCTAACCAGTTTCCTTTTTTTTAAATGTCTTTATCTGATTTTGGTATTAGATGAATGACTTAGGAAGTATTCCATCTGCTTCTATCTTCTGGAAAAGACTGTAGAGAGTTGGTATAATTTATTCCTTAAATGTTTCATAGAATTCACCAGTGAACCCATCTGCTTAATTCTTGATAAATAAATGCTGTAGCTATGATTTTATATGGAGACTTGATTACACATGAAGGTAGAGCTATAGCCTTATACATAGAAGAGTGGCTTCACCTGCTGGGAGAACTTATTCTCCATTCAAAGTGGACAGTTTGGAATCTCTTTTTAGCTAAGGATCATGTTTTTCTGGAAGCTTCCTCCAATACCACTTACCACCCACAAGAGTGAGCCTGAGCACACAGTTTGTATCATGTGACTTCCTTTCTGACACTTCCTCTCTGACACTTCCTTTCCATACATGATTGGAACAGGGATGGACAGATTGCTGGGAACAAGTGGAGGCAGAATAGGGCTGAGGGACTGTGGGATGGAGAACCTCAGAAGACTCTACCTGGGGTCTAGGAAAGGACAGAGAAAGTGTATTAGGGATTGGGTACCCAAGATCTAAAGATGGGGTGAATGGCATGCTTCTTGAGTGTATTCTTTAAAAGAGAGCTGAAATGACTTAATCCCTCTTCCAGGGAACTTGAGCAATGGGGACAGCAGTTAGGAAAAAATACTGTGTATTTATCCTTTCGCCATTTTTGTGAAACTGATAGATACCAGCACAAGGAGGGGGCCCGGGACAGAGCCTGGGACACTCCATTTGGAGGTATCTCTGTCCTCCTCCCTAGAGGGCCAGGCATTGGCCTGTGTTGGGGTGGGGGATGAAGAAGGTGATGTGGAGTGTGAAGCAAGGTCCCAAGTCAGAATTGGAGCAACTGAGGATTTCCAACATGGTGTAACTAAGAGCCGATTAGGACTGGATCCAGCCCTCCCCTGTTCCTCCACCACCCTGTGCCTTCTGATGCTTGGGAGAAGGCCTGTGTTGAGTGGAATCCATGGCTTTGAAGACACAAAAAGTCAGAGGGACTTTATTTAAATAGACTTTAATTAGAAGTAAACCAGAGTTTTGTGTGCAGAAGCACCGTGCTTAAGTTAGGGCTATCACACCATTATTAACTATGCTGTGTGATGTGTGTCTGTGTGTGTGTGCATAGGCCAGTGTCTTCCCTGTGAGTGTGTGTGTGTGAAGACCCCATCCATTCGTGTATTTGGTCTTTATGGCCTCTTCCCATGTGCCTGTGCCTACTGACAGGCAGTGTTGTCCTTATACCCGTTATTCATTCTCTTTGAAGAATCCCGATCATCTTCAGTCACCTTCCCCTTTCGCCTCCCCAAAGCAATGGCTCCTGAAGTGTGCGGCGAGAATGGGGTGGGCCCTGAGGTATCCTAGGCCACAGCTGTCCCTTTGGGCGAGGCCTCAGCTTTCCGAGTCCAGGCGGTAGTCGTAGTACTTGGTCCCGGAGCAGCCCCAGAAGCGCAGGACCACAAACACCGCGACCCCCAGCACCAAGAGGGCGCTCAGGGCCCCAAAGAGGATCCCGAAGAACGCGTCGAGTTTCACACTCAGGTGCTCACAGCGCTCGCCCCAGGCGGTGTAGATGGTGAAGGACACACAGCTGGGGACAGAGGGGGCGCGCGATCAGGGGCGGGGAGGCGGGTGCGCAGCCTGCCCGCCCCTCCTCTTCCGCTGGGGTCAGGGGAAGTTCTCCAGGGCACCCACTGGAGAGAGGCCGAGTCAGCCCCGAGGCCGGGCTGAGGCGAGGCCGCCGGGCAAACGAGGCAGGCGCAGGCCTGAAAAACGTGGGTGTGAACAGCAGGGACCCGGCTGGTCACGGGTGGGCGTGCGCAGCCACAGCCCCGCCCCTCCGGAGAGCTTGGCTCCGCCCACGCCCCGCCCCTTCCGCTCTGAGCGGATCCCGCCCTGCGGCGGGCGCCGCCCGGCGCACTGACTGCACTCGCGTCATCCGAGCCCCTCGCCTGCTAATGAGCAGAGGGGGACTCCCCTGACTGAGTACTCTTGACGGCGGGGCAGGCCTGGCCCCGGACACAGACGGCGGGTTCCGCTCCCACAGGAGGCTGCAGGGTGTCCACTCAAGAGGCAAAATCGGTGGAAGAGTTAGGCTTTGGAAACCGTCCCCTGCGACTCCCCGGTACCTTGGGCAGGTTTCTTGTCATCTCCAAGCCACAGTTTTCCCATCTCCAGCATGGTCCTAATACCCACCTTGTGGCTCGTTTGAGTTTCGGAGGTAAATTTAGCACGTTTATTCTCCCCAGAGAGCAGGCCCTCACAACGGTTCTTTCCCGCTGTCTGGCCCCTGGTCTCTCTCACTACTAGGCGAGCCATCCTGACTTTCACACGTGAGGTGCCCTGGCATTCCCGGACCGCCAGCAGAGTCTTGCCCAGTTTGGATTCCCCGCACTGTCTTTCCCCTCCTGCGCCCGGCCCGACGCACCTGCAGCGGGGCCCATCCGGCAGGTGCTGGCACTGGCCTCCGTGATCGCAGTAGCCCTCACTGCACGGGGACACGCAGGTGAGGCCGCTCTCGGGGCTGTAGACCACGTGGTAGCCCTTGTAGCCACTGCAGCTGAAGTAAGTCTTCAGCGTGCTCAAGTTCACTGTCAGGGAGGACACAGATTAACATGGAAAGCAACTAGATTAACACCAAATACATTTTCACTCAACAATTTCATTTTCAAGTGATCATTCTGAGAAATAATTGGAAAATTGCATAAATGCATATGTCCTTGGATATTCAGATCAGCGTAGTTCATAATAGCAACAATGTTTAACAAGAGGCGTCTTGTTAAATAAGTTACTGTATATCCCTACCAAGGGAACCACAGTTTCAATGGTATGGAAAATGCTTTCCTAAAAAGTATATGCTTTGAACTTGGCCAGACCTGGGTTGTAACTCAGATTCTACTATTAACTTGCTGTGTGATGTAGGGGAAATTTCTTAACTCTTTCAGCCTCAGTTTCCTTATTTATTTATTTATTTTATTTTTTTTTTTTGAGACAGAGTCTCACTTTGTTGCCCACGGTAGAGTGAGTGCTGTGGCATCAGCCTAGCTCACAGCAACCTCAATCTCCTGGGCTCAAGCGATCCTACTGCCTCAGCCTCCCGAGTAGCTGAGACTACAGGCATGTGCCACCATGCCCGGCTAATTTTTTGTATATATATTTTTAGTTGGTCAATTAATTTCTTTCTATTTTTTAGTAGAGACGGGGTCTCACTCACGCTGGTTTCGAACTCCTGACCTTGAGCAATCCTCCTGCCTCGGCCTCCCAGAGTGCTAGGATTACAGGCGTGAGCCACCACGCCTGGCCAGTTTCCTTATTTTTAAAAGGAAATAACAATAGCACGTATGAGATTTAAATGAGATAATGTATGCAGAGTCCTCAGTACAGTGCCTGACACACGGTAAGCACTCAACAAGTGGTAACTATTATGATATATTTAAAATATAAGATGCTATTTTCAAACATACCATAAAATAATATGTCGAATGGGAATATATACACAATATATGAGTAATATGGTCATAATTATTTAATGAGGAGGTTATCAAACATTAGGTATGACTTGATCCCTTAATAAAAAATTGATATGTGTTCAAGTTCCCAGGCACAAAAGAAAGTTCAGAAGGATGTGTACAAAATATAGTTGTCTCTGAGGATTGGGATTATGGGTTATTTTTTTCCTCTTCTTTTTGTTAATTTGTGTTTCCTAGAGTTTTTGCAATAAACATATTATACTTGGGCCGGGTACGGTGGCTCATGCCTGTAATCCTAGCACTCAAAGTCAAGAGTATGAAACCAGCCTGAGCAAGAGTGAGACCCCGTCTCTACTAAAATAGAAAGAAATTAATTGGCCAACTTAAAATATATAGAAAAAATTAGCCAGGCCTGGTGGCGCATGCCTGTAGTCCCAGCTGCTCGAGAGGCTGAGGCAGAAGGATTGCTTGAGCCCAGGAATTTGAGGTTGCTGTGAGCTAGGCCGATGCCATGGCACTCTAGCCTGGGCAACACAGTGAGACTCTGTCTCAAAAAAAAAGAAACCAAAAAAACATATTATACTTGTATAATAGAAATTGTGGATTTTCTTTAACAGCATAGTCAGGGCTGAGGTTTTTGCTCCCTTACTGCCTCCCCACTCCTCCCACCCTGACTCCTTAACATTTAATAGTCCTGAGGATTTCGCCTTGTTGTCCCAGGAGGGAGGAGGCTTAACTTGGATTCTAGGGGAAGCTCTCTTGCTGGGTTCTGGACCCAAGTGAAAAAGCAGTTTCTGTTGTGTTCAGTCTGGTCACTACCCTATTCTTTGCCCTGTTCCAGAAAATAGGGTGGGTTAGTCCTTTCTGTCTCTGGCAAGCTTGCCAACTAACTTATCACTCCTGTTCCAGGAGAACCAGGGGCTGTCAGACCTAAAAGGGGCTTTGGAAATCCTGTCTCGTTTTCAGATGGGGATGTTGAGGCCTGGCCTGCGGACTGTGCTTGCGTAGGGCCATACCCTGCCAAAGAGGGTGCAATCTGTGTCCCTGGCCAGTCTCCAGCCTTCAGCTTAATATCCTCCAGCTGGAGGGCAAAGGCGAGGGAATGTCCTTGTGTATGTTTAAGTGCAACAATATTTTAAGAAAACCATTAGCAGCAATAGTCAGCAAGGCCTCTGCAGGAGAAATTGCTCTGTGAAACTGTACACATGTGGGTGCATCAGCAGCATTTTGTGCTCCTGCTCTTGAATCTAAAAAGCTGATGAGTAAAATATTTACATTTTCTCTCAAAAGTTACAAAACAAAGAAAACTAAATTAGCATTACTCTTCCTTGTCTGCGGACCTCCACAGAACACTTTTCTATCATGAGTGTGTGGGGGCCGAAGACCTGTGACAAGCTCCCTCTATTTACTCCCCCCCCCCAGTTACCCTTGTACTTCCCCCAAGATACAGTAACTCACGAGCCATCTCATCACGCACGTCTTCCCTGGAGATGGGGTGGAAGACCACGTTGTTCCTGGACCCCTCACTCCTCTTCCACCTCCTGGCCGGCACCTGGTGTAAGAATGCCTCCACCACCGCGCCCAGCAGCTGGTTGTTTAGGAAGTGGATGACAGGGCCCCAGGGGCGGTACTGGAACTCTGAGATGACCTTCCAGTGTTGAGTGGAGCTTCCTGAGGCTGGTGCTGGGGAATGGCTGTGTGTGTGTGCGGGGGACAGTGAAGAGGTAAGCGACATGGGGTGGGTGAGAAGACCCAGGGACTTAGGGAGGGGCAGTCCCACTTACATTAGCTCCACTTTGCTGTTCTGGAGAAAGGCCCGCACCGCCAGGGTCCCCAGTCTGTATGCCACCTAAGGCAGAGGATAGGGGGAGCGGGTGGGGGGTGGTGAGGTCTCCGCCCAGTCCAGGGAGGAGACCCCACCCACTGTGATGCCTTTATTCATCCCTATCTGTTTCAACCTTTGAATGTGAGCCCCAGGAGCCCCAGAACATGTCTCACCCATCGCTGCATCTTCACACCCTAGCCTAGTGCAGAGACGGTGGGTCCTCAGTAATATTTGTTGGTGAATGGGGGGCCAACATTACTTTCCCCCTCCTCTGCTCATCTTACAAAGGGAGAATCTGACATGAATGGCCCCTAACCCCTGACTCACCAACTCATTCCTTCCCCACATGCATACTGGACATCAGTTGTTTAGGCAGACCTACAGGGAGGTCAGATGCTGGGGGGGGGCAATGTGACTTAGGAAGAGTCTGTGCTCAGAGAGCCCAGAATCAGGCCCAGTAGACAAATACCAACAGATATGACCACATGGAGTGTGTGGAGTGCTGTGCTAGTAGTAGTAATAATTGAACACTTGTGTTTCAGGCACCATGCTCAGTGCTTTACACACACAATCATTTAAACCTTGATACGACTTATTGACATAGGTACTATTATTGTCCCTAGTTTTACAGAGGACCTGCTACATAATGTGTCTAATTATTACACCTGCTCCAGTAAGTGGCTGAGCAGGGATTTGAATCCGGGTGTGTGGGATTCTAGAGCCTCAGCACTCAATAGCTGTGCTACTTTGCCTGTGACTGAGGTGCGGACAAGGGCATGGAGCCAAGAAGAAGGAGCCCCAATTCCCTCTGGGAAGTCCAGAAGGCTCCCTGGGGGTGCAGTGCCCTCAGGGTTCTTCCATATAATACCCAAGAAATGCAGGTCTCGAGGGGTGCTCAGAGGCAGAGGTGGGGGCGACTTGGCACTGTAGGTTCTGTTCATGCTGAGTTGGTGATTCTAACAGCTTTTGAGGTCTCTGTCCTGGGGCTTTCTGACTTCCTAACCCCCCAGACCTACCCTGGAACAAGAGGATCCAACCTCCTCTGGCAATTGAATTGAGATGAACGACAAGATGAAGGACACACAAGTGATGGCTCAGCCCTTGTCTGAACCTGCCAAGATCCACCTCCCACCCAAAGCCCAGATACAGCACTGACCGAGGCGTTGACATCTGCCATGGAGGCATTTTGGTCTTCACTGAGTGAGATCTGGATGACTCTTAAGGGAAGCTCTGGAGATTGGAGAAACAAATTCATCATCACCTCACAGGTTTACCCAGATTTACCCAAGAAGGCCGTTGGGCCAGCCCAGGAGAACTGCTCTATGTCACAGTGACAGAAGGTCACCGGAGAAATCAGAACCCGTCCCCTTCACCCTAGTGCTCATTCTATATGGCTAGGGCTTCCCTGACTCTCATCTCACTGAGCTGCAAGGTGTGTGCTTCAGTCTTTCCCCAGCAGACCGCACAGGCCGGTGGTCCATGCTGCCACAGCTGCCCTCCCCAGCTCCCACAGCCTACCACTTACCACCACCCGAGAGAAAGCTGGATTCTGCCTGTGAGTTTGAGGAACTTGGCCCTGGACCACAGAGTTTCCTCATCTCCCACAAAGGCGGGAGAAGCATGGAAGTGGGGATGGCAGGGGCGTCTGGTGCTACCTGGACTCGCTGTTGGAGTGAAGTTGTTCCCAGCCAGGAAGCAGCGGGTGTCGGTGAAGGCGGGCGGGCAGGTACACGTGGGTTTGCAGCCCAGAGTCTGGGAGATGTAGCAGTGGCCGTGGTTGTAGCAGTAGTTCACAGGACAAGACTTGTTCTGACAGAGGAAAGAGTTCTCCAGAGCTGCAGAGGGAGCAGGGAGGTCAGTAATGCCATGCTGAGGTCATAGCAGGGGGAGGGAGTCCCCAGCCCATGGAAACCTTGGGCTGGTTTGGTTTCTTTTCCCCAAAGCCTGATCAATCTGCATTCTGCTTGTGGGCCACTCAGAACCTCCAAACCATCCTTCTGCCCCTTTCCAGGCTTTTCTCTGCAGAGCAACCCTTTTTCCTCTGACAGGTAAGTGTTCCTCCACTTCTGCAGATGGAGTGGAATGCTTATCAGAACCTGGCATCAGGAAAGGACCCAGAAGGCCGCAGGAGAGGGGCCCACTAGCCTGCTTTCCTCCCTCTCTCACTTCCATCTCCTTTATGCCTTTAGAATGCTGCAGTTCTATCCACTCTGGCTTCTGCTCTGAAGACACAGTAATCTCTAGATGTTATTTGGGGGCTTGGTGGAGGCTTCACTCATTGTGACTCTAGTGGCTCCAAGAGAGAGGAGGAGATGGCTGGGAGAGGGCTCAAACGGAAAATGAGGCACCTTTGCCTCCAGATCCCCATGGCGGTTCCTCCAAATGTCCTGACTTGTGAGATGCAGAGACCCTGGGCCTCCTGTCCCTGAAGACCCCAAGGAGCCCGATGGCCCCAGCTTGCCCCGAGTCCCCTGGCTGCTGCTGGAAGTCCCCTCCCCTCTCCAGACCATCTTTAGTCTTTTCCTCTGTGTTTTCCCCATCAGTGCTCTGCTCTGTCCCCTCGCCTGTGCCTCTTCTCCTTCAGCCCCACACCATCCACCACCCCCTTTCCAAGCCCTCTGTGCCATACCTACTATACTGAGCATTGTAAAAACTTTCTGGAATAGGGAGAGAAATGGTTTGCCTTTGGCTATCCTAGACCCTTGAGATGTCATCTGTCCCTAGAATCTCCTCCTGCCAGGGACCTGTTCACAGCTCACCTGCACAGTGACGCCCATCCCCAGTGAGGTTTGGGGGGCAGGCCTCGCAGCCCTGCCCAGGAATGCAGCTGACATTCGGGAAGCACTGCTCCTCACAGAGGTCCTTGGAGCGTTCGCAGTAGGGGCCAAAGGTGTCCCCATCACATTTGCAACCAGCCATCTGGAACAAGTTGATGATCACTGGGCAGCCAGGGGGTTGAATTATTAAGGGCTTCTGGATGTTTCTGACTAATCTCTTTGATCTGAGGATCCATGGACCCTGAATCCATGTCTTAGTTCCACCAGTGTCTACCAGTGAGCACCTTCTTGACCAGGCTCTGGGCCTCCAAGTCCCTGTCTAAAGTCACACAGGTGTCCTGCCCATTTGGCCTTGCTGGGCCATTCTTTACCCTGACCCCCTACATGGCCCTGCACCAGGATCTCAGCGTCTTCTCTCTCATACCACATCTCCTTGCCTCTAGAGTAAGACAGAGAATGAATGAATGAGTGAATGTATGTTCTACAATCCCTTGAAAATTGGATTCCATGTAAGCTCCTGTTTCTTTCTCTGCCTCCTTTCCTGACTCCCAAACCAAGAAGTCAGAGCCTCATTGCTAAGCACTAAGAGAAGATTTAGCAACCAGAATAATGGCATAGTGAAGGTTGATGGTTCCAGAATCTCATCGTTTCCTGGTCTCTCCTTTACGACTTCCCTGCTAAAACCACTTTGGGAATCTCCCTAAGATAGACCCTTCCAATACTTTCTACTGTCAAGAGTGAATATTTTGGGACATAGAGAATAGTATATTGATTTTAATCTCTGTTCTTCCTATTGTGTATTTCTTCCTTTTCTACCTTGGCCTTCCCACCTCTGTCCCTTTCAAGTACCAATTCCCTGCTCATGCTTCAGGAGAAGGGTGTATGTGTGTGTGTGTGTGTGTTTGTGCGTGTGTGCCTGTGTGTAACTGCCCATGTTGGGGGCAAAGGAGGGGGCTGTATGTTGCCAGACAAACACTTTCCTTTTTGGCTCCTCCTTTACAACCAAAAAATAAAAAGCAGACAGGACAAGAGTCATGGATTTAGGCCAAGTATCTTGGCTGAAACTGGAATGCAGAAGCAACTTCTCCAAACTGAAAAGAGATGTTACTTTTAGCTGGAGGGAGAGGGTAAAAGAGAAAATAAAGGGGTTTGGGGTATCCAGATAAAGGGGATCTGAACCTCTCTTCCCAACACCATGATGATGAGACCCCAGAGAGAAATGGCTGTGTGCTGCCTGTAGGCAGTGGGACCACAAGTAGCCTCACAGAAGGTTTCCTGGGTCTGAGCAAGGCACAGAAGCAGCAGGGCTTCTCCCTTGGCCTGCAAGGGAGGGAGGATGGGGCTGGGATGCGTCCTGTGTGGACTCATGCCAGCGAGCACAGGGACACCTTTCCTCCCCACACCTCTGTGCCCTGTACCAGGTGTCACGCCAGAACTGTGAAACTGGGATTCACTGGGGAACTCAGAAAGGCTGAGGTGGAAATTTCCTGCCAGGCTGGCAGAATGGGAGGTGGGAGATAAAAATGCAGTTGAACTATGAGCAATAAAGACCTACTTCTTCATATGTGAGTCTGTGGCCTGAGATTGGCATCTGTCTACTCATCTACCACAGCCCCACCCACCACTCAACACAGATGTTGCCTAGAAGAGGCTGAATCACAACATCCCTTCAATTCCCATTTGCTTTCCCCTACTCATGGAAACACATCCCAACACTCACCTCCAGGGAGGAATTGGCCACCCTGCTGGTCTTGTTATATACACACTGGCTCTCTGCGCTGCAATTGCAGACCACGGTCTTGGGCTGGAGTAGGGATGACAAGCCAACCTTGGCGCTTCTTGCTAGAATCTCCAGATTGAATGGTGTCAATGACTTTGGTGTCCATAGCAATGTTCCATTCTCTGCCCAGGAAAGATGAGATAGTCGAGAACTGGAAGACTCCTCTGCTCTGTGGTCAGATGCATCCTGGCATCTAACACCCTGACTGCTGATGCTGGGATTTCCTCCACCCTTCTCAGACCACCCCGCACATCTCATCAGGCATTTCCTTTGAGCAGGCTGGTACCCTGGTCACGCTCCAAGCAGGAAGGAGGTAGCACCAGCCCACTTACTGATTGTAGGCAGGAACTCCTCAGAGGGGAAGGCAGTTTCCCCAAAGAGACCCCAAAGGGCAGCTCCCCAGGATGGCATGTCCAGGGGGATAGAGGAGGAAGGCCAGGATCCTCCTGACACTCCCCCGGGCTACACTGCAAGCCAAACTGGCTTCACCCTCACAGCAACCCCAGCCATAGCCCTGATTTCTCACCTACCCTCTCATTTCCCAGAGCTTTGGCCAGCCACCTGTCTAGGCACCAGACTACAGTGAAAAACTGCTACCTATCTTCTGATTAAACCTGTCTTATGTTTGTCAAGACCATAGGAAAATCTTCTTAAAGCAGCAGGTTGAAAGGAATTGATACTAGGGAATAGATGGCAGCAATTTCCAGACTGTCACTCTTTAGGAGTGGAGCCCAGTGGAGAATAAAATCTCCTGATGCCATGTGGTGTAGACAGAGCCATCCCTTCTTATGCACAGAGAAAGAAAATGAGGCAGAAAGGTGATTAGAACTCACAATATAGTCCCTGGGGGCTTTGGTTTAGTAAAGAACAGTCACCAGCATAGTTAATGTTGGCAACAGACGGAAGGCTGCATCGCTTGTGCTTTGAGCCTCTGACCCAGATCATGGATTCAGGCTGGGGGGGGGAGGGGTGTCTCTAATATTAACCATTGCTGAGAGGGAAAGATGAATCTGTGCATGGCCCCAGCACAGAAAATCAGACAAGGAATGACAAAGCTCAGTTAACAAGCATGGTTAGCAAACACAAAATTAGTGAGAAAGGTACCAAATGAAGGTATTTGTATTTCTTTAAATCTTGTCCCACATTATATCTTTCTTTTAATAGACATAAAAATGTTATAAATTAGTATTTTTAAATTGTTTTACTTGATTATTCTAATAATTTGGTGACTGTATAATAATGATTAAAGATGATAGCATATTATTAGATTGAGATTACGTGATCTTTGGATAAGATTTAGGTGCTCAGAGTGAGTCTAGCTATGTGGCCAAATTGCCTTAAGCCTGTCATTACTATTCACCTAGGAGAACCTGTTTGAATTATCAGTGTCATTCCTAAGAGATGCCAGTCCTGGACATTCAAATGAAAAAGTGACAGGAAGTTGTGCTGGGTATAGAAATGCAGAATTACCCAAAGTTTGACTCTGACCTCATCCTCTATCCACTCCCCCCACCTCCCACCCAGCCAAACATTTTTACCAAAGAGCTTAACGTCAGCGCAGTTGTTTCCAAGAGAGAATGTGACGTCCTCAGCATTGCTGGTGTACTGAAACAGCCTGGTCTGCCCTCGGTAGGCTTCAAGAACATGAGATCCAGTAATAGTGGGTGGGTACTGATCTGAAACACACAGGGGATGGGGTCTGAGACAGGACAGAATCTTGCCATATCAGCCTTCTCTCTCTTTCTCAAACTATGAGTGAGGCATTCCCAGGATGGTGACCCAGCTCTGGAAGCAGGTTGGGGGTGTCTGCCCGCCTGGCCAAATCTTTAGCCTCTTTCTTTGCCCTCAAGCAGGGTTCCTTTCAAGCTCTTTCCTGAAAAGAGTGCTATGCTGGGCATGGCACAAAGTGAGTCAGAGAACATGGCAGACTATCAAAGAGTTTTACCTTTGGAAAAGGGCTGGAAACCATGAAAGTGATATCTAGATGGATATCACATTAGTCCAGAAACAGAGAGGCAGTAAAACCTTTTCACTGATCTGTGTTTCTTGATGCCCTGCTCTTTCCCTTGCATTGCTTGTTGGCTCAGCCAGTCTTTTAACAAGGATTTATTGAGCAACTACTATGTGGCTGGCACGGTTCTATGTAGTGAGGTTATAGCAATGAACAAATAACAAGAAGATACCTGTGAAAATTATAAAATAAGTAGTGGCAAATGCCAGGGAGAAAAAATAAAACAGGGAAGTGAAAGCTTCTGTGGCTGTCTTAAAAAAATTAAAAAACAAATAAAGCAGAAGAGGGGATGGGAAGTATGGGTGAACATGAAATTTGAGGGGGAGAGAGGCTCACTGAGAAGGGCATTGAAATAAAGGCTCTAAGGAGGTAAGGGAGCAAGCATGTGACTGTCTCGGGGAAGGGCATTCCAGGCAAGAAAGCAGCACCTCTGAATCTTGGAGTTGAGAATGAGCCCGGAGTGTATGGAGAACAAACAGAAGCCAGTGGGGCTGGAGTGCAAGGTGCAGGCTAAGAGCACAGTACCAGGAGAGGCAACGGGCCACACTGAATGGGGCCTTTGAGGCCATCGCAAGGGCAGAGAGAGCTGGGGAGGAGTCTAGGGAGGGTTTTGAGCAGAGGAGTGTGAGCAAATCAATCTGTTAAATGAACAAAAATGCAGGGCTTAAAGGAGTGTTAGGGAAGGGTAGCTCCTCATCTGTTCCCCAGCTCTGAAAATGCCACCCTGGGCCACATGCCGCTTACTGAGGGTGGTGTTCATCTCCTGGTATCTTTTAAAGAGCATCATCGTGTGAAGTCCAGTGCTTGTGTCGCCGGTGAGCAGGGCGTCATAGATGCACTGTCTCTGTCCATTACAGCTGGAGACCACATTTTCATGCAAGGATTTGTTTCTCCACAATTGGGAAAAGAAGACAGGGGTGAAGTTGGAGGGCAGATGGTCGTTCCTCTCGCCAAGGAGGCTTGTTTCATTGATTTTCCCTGTAACACACAAGGGTGATGGTGGTTCGGGGTGGGATTTAGCCATATTTCTGCTGTGTCCTCCCTTAGCCCTCAGGTTATGTGGCTCCAGGTGGGGGACGGGGCGTGCGGGACACAACAGCTTCTGAGTCTGGAAATCTCTGCTCCAATGAGTGAGGGCACCCATGTCCTCACCCACGTTCCCCATTTTCTCTTCTAGGTAGAGAGAATGCAGGTGGCATGAGGGTGGAGGGGACAAATCTAGGGTGGCATCAGAATCCTCAGGCCCTTACAAAGGCCGGAGGTCTGGTTCCCACACGCCTGAGGGAGGCAGTGTACCAGCTCCCTCATCCTGGCCTGCCCCATCAGCCAGACACTGAGGTCCAGACTCACAGGTCATTCCGTAGTGAAAAAGCGCCTCCTCAGAGCTCTCTGGGGAAAGGGTGGAGCCATCGGGCATCCTGAAGTCATCTTCTGGATTGTCGTTCCAGACCCCTGAGGGACAGAGCAGGAGGTTGGCCACCCTGGATGTGGCCCTCCCCTTGCCACACTGGAGATGTAAGGGGGGACCCGGGGGAGGCCTCGTACCTGCCCCTCTGCTCTAGGGAGGCTGCAGAAGAAAACACAGGAGGAGATGGAGGAAGGGGAGAGGAATGTGGGAGGCAGGGGAAGGAAGGAAAGACATGAGGGATGGAGGGAGGAGGAGGACGCTGCGCCCCGACCCTGCCCAGAGCTGTCCTTGGTGCTCCCTTGGAGCAGCAGCAGGAGGACAGGAAGTGAGCCTCAAAGGTGGCTAAAGAAGTCCCTCCCCACTCCCTGGCCCCATCGTGCCCTTAAGGTTCTGCTCCAAGGAGGCTGAGAGAGGAAAACCCAGAAGGGGTGTCCAGGTCACGGGAGGTGGAGCTGCCCTCCCTCTGGTGTCTGAGCTTGTACCCAAGAGGCCCTCTGTGTGGTTTTGATACTCCTCTGGGAGGCTGGAGGAGGCATGGAGGATGTTGGAGAGAGCGGTCACTGTAATGGCTGTTGTCCCATCGAAGCTGGCTGACACCAGGGAGCTGTTGCGGGTCAGGAGGATCCCAGTGGCATTGAATATCTCCCAGTCTAGAACATTGAGAGGCGGGTGAGAGAGCACCAGCATTGGTGCCCTGGAGGCCACTGCCCGGGCCGCAGGGAAGGCTCATGGTACAGAGCACAGCCTCTGAGGGCAGCTCTGGGATGTCCTCAGGGTGCCTCACCCAGCGGCCCCAAACCAAATGCACATGCCACCCTCGAGGCCCACACCACCTCCTTCCTGGGGACTGAAGATGGGGGCCATCAAAAGAGAGGCCTCAGTGCTGGAAGGAGGGGGGACATGAAGATCCCTCTTGTATGATGCCCAGCTTCTGGGAGAAGAAGCTGCTCAGGTACAGCTGCTGAAGGGACAGCAGGGGACAGCCACTCTGCTCTGCCCAATGCTGCCGCTTCCACCCCACACACACCGCTCCCTGCACTGGACACCCTGCTGAACTCCCTGGCTGATAGCTGTCCCCAGCCTACCTTCTCCATCTTCATGCTTAGTCTCAAATGTCACAGTCTGGTTATTGAGCAGAACACGGATAGTGTCATTGGGCTCAAGAAACCACTGAACCTGGAAGGAAATTGGAAAAAGTGTAAGTCTGACCTGCAGGTGGAGAAGAAGCCGAGAAAGGGGGCTCCAGAGAGCAACTCCGACTAGAACCTGAGCCTGGGTGAAGAGAAGGGTGCTGGAGAGCGTGGCGATGAGGTTATCCTCGCTCACACCTAAGGGCCAGGCTCTGTGCTGTGCATGCTCTTGGATCATCCCATTTAAATCTCACAACAGCCCTGAGGGGTATTATCTTCATCTTACTATAAGAACACTGAGACACTGAGCTAAGAAGTTTTCTCAAAGTCAAACAGCTGGTACATGGTACAGCCAGGACCCCAACCTTCATCTCTGGATTTACTCTGGGACCATGATACCAGTGGGATGTGTCCTTCCTCTCTCCTGCCCCCCTTTCCCTTCCCTTTCTGTGTTCTCTTCCTCCTCCTGGGCCTCAATTTCCAGCTGAAGGTCCCTGTGGGGTTCTCTGTGGGGGGATGCAGAGAGGTCCTGGGTGCCCCAAGCTCACCGTGATGGGGCCCAGGCTGCTGGAGTGGTACTGAGCTGCAAAGGCAATGAAGTTGGTGGCCTGGACAGAGCCCATCTGGGCAGTGCGGCCCTGCAGCAGGAAGGAGGAGTTTCCGTTCCAGGCCCGGACCAGCAGGAAGTCCCCCAGCCCATTGAAGGTGTAATTGACACCATCCAAGGTAGTGATGTGGGGGTCCCCAAACAGCCAGGCTGGAAGAAAAGGAGATACTGCATTAGCATGGCAAACCATGGGTAGAGGCTAAGATTTCCCACTCCCCACCAGGCAGGGCATTTGTCCAGGTGGACTCAAGCCCCGGGGAGATGTTCGTGGAGTATAGAATCCTCCCCTAAGGCCTCTTGCACTTTCATGTCCCCAACACCCATTCCCAGTGCTCCCCGGTGCCATACACAAAAGCCCCCCATTTGCCATCAGCCCCACATTGGAATCATCTTCTTCTTTCCTTGTGGCCACAGCTCTGCCCCAGGAAGCTGGTCCTCTCCTGGTCCAGCCCCACGTCCCAGAGGCCACCAGTCTACCCCTCCCCAGATGCTCGGCCTGGGCCCTGACTCTCACCCGGCCGTGGGGGCCTGTATCCAGCACAGCCAATGCAGGGACGCCTCTGCCGGTACTGGGTGCAGAGGTAGGGCTTGTCATTCCAGCGGCAGCACCAGTTATATGGCTCCAGTTCGCGGTCTGTGAAGAACAGCATTTGGGGGAGGCGGAGGACCTGGAGAACTGGCTGGAAGGCTTGGTAGGGCAGGATGGTCTCGGTGGCGAGAGTGTGGCTTCAGAACCCTGCACACCTGGGTTCCAATCCTGCCCTGCTCATCAGTACCTTCGTGATGAACAAGGTACTGTCTCCCTTGCAGGCATGTTGGGGCCATCATGCAGCAGGGCATGGTACGATGGTAGGAGCTAAGCAAACTTCCTTTCTTGAAGGGTGGGTATCAAGTCCCACTGCTCTCCAAGTGCTGGGAGTGGGGAGGGCATGGCTGATGGTCTGGGGACAATAGAGACTACCATGGTACAGGGAGGAGGATGGGAGGACACAGACCCCCCACCATGAGCTCTCTCTAGCTGCCTTGGAGGGTCTCTGTGGGAGCTCTGTCTTTCCCCACATAGCCTGCCAACCTGGGTCTTGAGGGACGAGGTCGCATTAGGCCCTCCCCCTTGCTTGCAAAGATGCCCCAACTCAGGACCACATGGAGATGGGGCAGTAGCACTCAGCCCTAAATCCTTAGGATGTCAGCTCATGGGGATGTTGGAAGCCACTTAACTACAAGATCAGGAAATTGAGGCCCAGAGAGGGGAGGAGCTGGGAAGGAGTGGAAACAACCCTTCATTCTGAAGGTCCCACATCTTGGCTGGGAAGAGCAGCAGCCTCCAGAGAAGGTGGGGTTGTGCACACACGTACCAAGCTGCCAAGGGCTCTGCACTCTCCAGCCTTCTCGAAGCTCTCCCCAGAGCCCGTAGCTGCAGCACACGCCTCCCTGCCAGGAGGAGAAGCGGCACAGCTGCTTGCCGCTCCGGCCCCACCTGCCTGCAACACACACAGACATACTCAGGCCCAGGCTGGTGGTGCCTGGGTGAGGGTGGGAGCAGGGCAGGGGGTGATTCTGGGGAGGGGCTGAGGGCGCCTCAGAAAGGACAGGTCAGGTGTAAGAGGAGAGGATGGTGGGTGGGCTTGTGGGGGACAGGAAGGAGGTGTCACCTATGCTGACAGGCTGGAATCGTAAGTCCCAAAGTCCCTGCTGCCAGGAGCAAGGGCAGGAGATCTGGTTCCTGCCCCACCTGGGCCGCTGAGGTGAGCTCTTCAACCACTGTAGGCACATGAGACGGTAGTTGGGCCTTTGCTCCCTGTGTAGCCGGTAGATTTGCAGCCCCCGGAGGCCTGGGGGAGCAGGGGAAGAAGGGGTCATCCTGGGGCCTGGGGCTGCAGGATCATAAATGCACCCCCTGTGCCACTCCCCACCTCTCTGGACAGCTTCCAGGGATGAGACCCAATTCAGATTGGCAATGATGCCTCCCCAAAAGCCCATATGAGGTACACTCCAAAGCTCTCAAATCTTGGTTCTTAGGACAAAATCCTGGAACAAGTGCTGGGGTAGGAGGTCTCACCTGTACCCAACTCAGAGCCAATCTCTGGCTCTGACCCACCGGCCCTCTTCCATCCTGTCACTCTCAGCTCCAACGCCTTCCAACCCCCCTGTCGGTCCCTCCTCATGCACCCTCTATCTCAGCCAGGGATGCCACCATCCACGCAGGCACACCATCAGGCACTGGCCCTTTACCCTTTGTGCTCCCTGTCCTCCAGCCCAGACTGTGCAGTGGCCAGGGCAGCCGGGACAGAGGCTAGTGCCCACAGGCCGGCAGGGGAGCCACAGAGAAGCTGGCACGTGAAGCAGGGGCCTGCTCCAATATGATGAGGCTGGGGAATGCCTCCTCCGGGCCCAGACACCACCTTTGGAAGGGAGAAGTAACTGGGAGAAGAAAGCTTAATGGGGGTTTGAAGTTTAAATAGACCTGAAATTGCTGAAATAACCTGTAAGTTACACACCACACACCCCAGTTGCATGGATGAAAAGGGGGTGCCAGAGGTCACCAAGACCCAACAGGATACAGTATGTGAGATTTGACCCCGCACACACACAAGTGAAAAAATTATCAAGATAACTATAATTTAGAGTTTTGAGAAGAATAATCATTGTTTATGATTATGTGTTCATGGGTCTTCTCCACAATGTCCTGGTGTCAGGAGAAACATCAAATACTCCTCCCCAACACACACACACACACACACACACACACACACACACACACACACCATCCTCACATGCCCTTGGGCCACAAGATGGCACATGTCATTTGACTTAGCTTATGTTTCTGGTTACCAAAAGTTTTTGCCACAGAATAAATAGAACTGGATTTATACCTCACAGTTTCCATGACTGATTTCTAATGCTAACGCATCCTTTGTCTTATCATATTTTGGAAACTAATTTCTTTCCCTTTTGGGCCTCTGGACATCACATTGAGTCATGGATAGTATGGCTCCTGATATGAAAGTCTTTTTACCAGACTGAAAGCTCTTTGACAGCAACCCTAGTCGGTCTTTTCCTTTTATTCACTCTTCTGGCAGTTGGCACAGTGTCCAGCACACAGTAGGTGCTGAATAAATGATGACTGAGTGAATGCCAGAACTCTGGAGCTCCTTTGGTAATTCCCATAAGGTATCTCGTCTGGGTTCCCACTCCAGCTCTGGGACAGGACACCTGAGTATTGTACGAACTGCCCCGTCAGGCCCCTGCCTCCCACAACACCCCTGTCCTCACTCCCAGGACCTGGCCCTCACGGAGAGCCCTCCTGGGATGTGGCAGGTATAAGCTTAGCCCAGCAGGACATCTGAGGTGTGGGATGCCCCTGGGAATGGTGGAGATGCTGCCAGCTGCCCTCTAGGACTCCCATGACATACGGAGGGAGAACAAAAGAGGGCCTGAGACCAGCTCAAGAGTGACAAGGTGGCACTTTTACCTGAGTTGGAATCCAGGAATTGGTCTGGACGATACCTCTCCCACAGTGGCCGGGACATCAGTGGGCTGTTTTTGAAATACCCGTCTCCACTGCAGGCAAAGGGAAGACCCTCAGGCCTCTGCCACAGCACAGGCTCTTGCCCCACAGTTGAAAGCGATGAACTCATTCAACTCATCAGTCAGATAGCAGCTGACCAGCAGTTGCTCAGTCAGCGGGTCAGCTGGTCAGTCAGCCTGAGTCTCTGAGCCCAACACAGAGCAGGAAAGGGGAGCAGATGGCTGGGCAGGGTGGGAGGCTCTAACTTATCCCACGTCTGATTGTCTGATCACTAACTGCAGGAAACTGGCAGGTCCACCTGGTCATGAGACAAGGGTGTGAAAACAACAGAGTTCAGGCCTCCCTTCTGTTTCTTTCCCTTAAACCAGGGATTGAACAGGGACATACTATGGGGGACAGGATATTGTGATGGTTAAGAGCTGGTCTCTGGAGTTAGGCAGTCACGTGTCCAGCTGCTGATGCCAGCACTTACTAGCTTGGTGGCCATGGGAAAGTTACTTAATCTCTCTGATTCTTAAGTTTTCACATCTACGTAAAAGGGACAGCAGCATCTACCTCACAACACCGTGAGGATTAAATGCAGTGATATTTGCAAATCCCTCAGAATCAAGTGAAGCCTTGTTATAACGGGCACCGCCACCTCCCCCACCACCACTGCTATCCTCACTGGTAGGTCCGGGCACTGCTCCAGGACACAGGAAGGCCTGGCATGGAAGCCTCAGCCCAGGTGCATGCTGCGGGGCAGTGACTCCTGACTTTCTCCCTCTCTGACACCAGCTAGATGACACACATTTACGTGACACCTCCCTTGGGTGTACTTAGATGGTGTGAAATTCCTAGCTAGTTGGGTCATTCCACTCCTTTCTCCTTCATAGCACATCAAAAAGCTAATGAAAGCAACATCATTACAGAGGCAACCTGAACAGAAATTATTTGTGGCAATTGCCAGGAACAAAGTGTGACCTTCACAACTGATTGTCACACATCAGCATATGGGCATATATGACAGAACGGTTGTGTCAGAGCCTGAGCCACCTCCACACACCGGGAACCCACCTTTCAACTGCTCATAGTCCCCACCCTGCCCTCCCTCCTCACCGCTGGCTCCACATAAGCTGCCGGGTGCCCCTGAGTAAGTGGGTCATTCTCAGGAAGTCAGGAAGACAGGTTCCAGCCTCTGAGGTCTGGGTTCAAGTCCCCACTTTGCCACTTCCTAGCTCTGTGACTTTAGGAATTGTGCATCTATTTGTTTCTCAGTTTCCTTATCTGTAGAATGGGGATAATAAACAGTATCTACCTCATTGGGTAGTTGTGATAATCAAAGGAACTAATGTACATGAAGTACTTAGCATAATCAATCTTGGCATTTATTACGATATTTGAGAAGTCAAGAGAGGCCAGCTAGTGTTAGTGGAAACCAGGGAAGTCCAGGCTCTTGGAATTATTGCAATGCACAGGGATTGGGATGGGAAAGAGAATGGCAGGTTGAGTAGAGGAGTTTGTAATCCGAAATAGCAAGGTGCGTGGCCCCAGCAGAAATCGGAGCCAGTGTATGTGCATCAGAAGCAGCAGCAAGGACAATGGCACCTTGTCCCAGGGACAGAAGTGCATGTGTAGCGAAAGCCCACTCTGCCCCTCTTCCTGCCATCTGCTAGGCACTGACAGTCCCTCTATTCTCACCTGGAGAAGCCCATGAGGACGGAGGTGCCTAGGCGATGGGTCACGTCCCATCGCATCCTGCCACTCTGGTAGAGGAACAGGGCGTAGGACCTGCTTCCATCCGTGGAGAGGATGGCCTGGTAGGTGTTGGTCTGGGGGTGGGTGGGAGACAAACACAGGATGCCTGTGAGAGATCTGGGGTCTCCTCCCTCACATACCCCCACCCGTCCCACACCCCTGCCCCAACACACACATCACCTGTTGCTGGGCTGTGCAGAGCAAAGGCATGGGCCTAAAATGCTGGCAAGTTTGGGATCAGTTTGGGCGGCTTTCCTCCCTCGTGGCAAAGCACTTACCATGGGGGACTTGCCTTTTTTGTGACTCTTTTCCCAGGAGGGGAGATAAAGGGCTCTGGGTTATAATCCAATCAGAAGAGGGTTTGTTAGAGAAAGCTACAGGAACCTGAGAGATTAGCCAAGACACCAGAGACAGGGAGAGGCTTAATTAGCTCTGTTGGGGACATTTAAAGACATCGTCCAAATTGTCCCCTCCACCTGAAGAGCATGGAGGACCTGCAGCAGGTGAGACTGGAGGTTCTCTGAAGGAACATGCCTTGTCTAAAATAGGTCATCAGTGAACTTCTGCTGAGTGAATGAATGAAGGAATGAGTGGCTTCAGACCAGACACGAGGAAGAACTTTGCAGCTGTAAAATCTTTGAGTCCTCAGAGGGCAGGCTGAGGAGACTGTGATGTGCCGCATTCCCACTGGGCGGCACTGTGGTTAAAAGCCAGAGCTCACAGCCAGTAAAACCTCCCTCCAGGCATGGCTTTGTCATTTGCTACCTGGATGACCTTGAGCAAGTCATTTATCCTTCCTAACCATTGTCTTCCTCATCTCTAAAATGCGGATAATATTTAATATCAGGCTGAGCTATTAATATATGAAATTGCCTATTGCCAGATATTTCTGACTTACAAAAATGCCATTTCCTATGTTTCAACCTAACAATACCTAATTTGCTGGGCTGCTGTGAGGTCAGGTAAGTGAACAGCTGAGGCAGGCCTGGTCCATGGTGAGTGCTCAGCAAATGGTGGTGGCGACAGGGGTTGCCGTAACCAGCAGTGGTTCCAGAGAGGATTTTAGAAGAGTAGCCCCTGCCTAGGGTTCTAGGATGTCTGACTCCCAGATGGCTCATGGGGAGCTGTCTGTGGGTCCACTCACCCCGAGGGTCCACTCACCCCGAAGGTCCACTTGGCGGGGTAGGCGGGGGCATCGACCCACGTGACCTTCAGGGTCCACCTGGCTTTGTAATCCTTGGAGTTTGTGAACTTTTTAATCAAAGACTCCACCTGCTGGACTAGTGGGTAATATTCACCATACAGTGTCACGTATTCCTAGAAAAGGAAAGCAGATAAGAACAAGGAAATGAAGGTCCACTCACCACACCCGAGGGACCCCCACTTTCTGCTTGGAGATCCTATTCACTCTAGTCCAACCCTGTTGTACATCCCTCTCTGTCCCAGGCCTGCACTTTTACAATTAGCTCTTCTTATCTGAAGATTGATTCAAATTTGGGCTGCAAGAAAGCCTGCAGTGTGGAATGGAAAATCCTGGCCCAGAAGTCAGAATCCTCTGGACTGGAACTCACCTATGTCTTAGCTGAAACTGGCTCTCTCAGAGCCACCTGTGCCCATTTCTTCCTCTCCATGTCTGCCTGGTGGCTCCTGAGGACAGGCATGAGTCTCTCCATCTTTGGAGCCTCTACAATGCCTTGTCCACAGCAGGGCACAATATGCCTTTGCTGCAGCAGCTTTCATTGCATGCATCCACTGGCTGGAATTATTAACCCAACGCAGAAGCACAGGAGGGCCCTGCTTGACTTGTTAGGATAGATCCTCTACAGACTTATTTTAAAAGCAAATGCTGAATTGCCAATCCCTATGCCTGTCCCCGGCAGGTGCTCTTGGGGTTGAGCGTTCCTGAGTCTGATATTTCTTATCTGCTCCCTCCTCACACCCGTGTTTAATCCATAGCCCACAGGAGCCCAGGCTCTGACAGCAGCACCACCTGTGACAGCCTCCATACAGCCTTTTGTCCTTCCTGTGCCTGCTGATGGATCCCACTGCCAGGCTGTGAAAGGCTTACCTGGTAATATGTGGTTCCCCAGCCGCTGGAGAAGTCAGCATCGTCCCAAAACGGAGCCACCAGGGCCACAAGGTCCCAGCCCGTGAAGCGTCTTTGGAGTGGGTGGGGGTAGGAGAAAATCTGGTAGTCTGAGTCTGGGAAAATGATCTGGCCATTATCTGTGAACTGAGCACAGGGTTTTCACCATTAGCATTCAGGGAGAGAGGTGGGAAGGAGACATCCCAGCCTTGGGTGGGTTCCTTGGAAGTGTGACCCCAAGGTCCTCTCTGGGTAGAACTGTACAGATGTCAAGAAACCCTGGAAGGTCATCTCATCCATCTCCTGTCTGGGAGAGCCCTTTACATAATAATCTCACACAAACATCCTTCACCCTCAGGCCATTCCTCTCGGTCCTAAGGCGGTGGGTTTTGTCCCACTTCAGTGATGGACCCCTGGCAGTAGACCAGCCCTTCACAGGGCACACACCTCCAGGTGCATCCCCTCAGCCCATCCTGAGGCTTGTGACAGGTCCAGATGGGGTTAAAGGGACCACTACTCTCACCCAACTGCCAGTGCTGCTCTCTCAGTGTGTCCTGACTGAGCCCCTCCCTTCGGGCCACAAGGGCCAGGACCACCCTTTCCACTCTGCCCCAGGAGACAGGGACCAGGGGACCAGAGGTTAATCTTGGAAAAAGGAGATGGCACAAACCAGGCAAGGTTCCCAGAGTATAACTTCTTTTTTCTTTTTTTTGAGACAGAATCTCACTCTGTTACCCTGGCTAGAGTGCCATGCTGTCAGCCTAGCTCACAGCAGCCTCAAACTCCTGGGCTCAAGCGATCCTTCTGCCACACGCTCCTGAGTAGCTGGGACTACAGGCATGTGCCACCATGCCCGGCTAATTTCATATATATATATATTTGTTTGTTTGTTTTGTTTTAGTTGGCCAATTAATTTCTATTTTTGGTAGAGACGGAGTCTCGCTCTTGCTCAGGCTGGTTTCAAACTCCTGACCTTGAGCGATCCGCCCGCCTCGGCCTCCCAGAGTGCTAGGATTACAGGCGTGAGCCACGGCGCCCGGCCTAGAGCATAACTTCTTACTCATGAAAGGCCCCGGGAAAACAGCAGCGAGCTGGTGGGGCCCTCTTTGCACTGAGGTAGAGACGAGCTGTCCACACGGGGCCGGGAAGCCCTGCCTCGCTCCCTGCTTTCCTCAGCAGCGCCCTGACGCGGACTGTGGAGGTAAGCGCGGTGCCTGCAAAGGGGCTCCATTCTCCCTTCCTTTCTGTCTTGGGCGTCTGGGCACTGGGGAAAGAAGCAGGCCCGGGGCGCACAGGCCACAGGTCCTGCGCTGGGGCCGCGGCCGGCCGGGGACTCACGTAGAGGGAATTCCGGAGAGAGGAGCCCAGGGGGAAGCCGATCTGGGGCTGGAAGAGCCGTGAGGTGAAGTCCTGAGTCCTCCTGACAAGCTTCCGGTCTCCGACGTGCGGCCCGTAGCGGAAGAGGGAAACGCCTGGGCCAGGGCAAAGAAGAGTAGGGGGTCCTCATGGGCCTTGACCCTCCTCAGGGCTGGAAGGGACCCCCGAAGCTTCCCCCAAGCTGCTCCCGAGCCTGGCACCGTCCGAGTGTCCTCTCTCCCTCTCCGCTCGCATTTAACACATCTCTTCGTTTTACTCAGCCTGGGACTCTCATCCTTCCCCAGCTTAGAGAAAAACAGGTCCCGCTGTCAGAATCCCGACAAAAATCCTGCATCTGCTCTGGTAGTCACAATTCTTTTAAGGGTTAAAAGACAAAAGTCCTATGCAGTGAAGATTAGTAATTGAAAGACCTTTCCATAAAATGAGACTTGTTTCCTGAGGTAATATTTCTCCAAACTTGAAGACCCAGTAGAATTTGTCCTAGGACCCCCTAGAGGTCCCTGGGCTCCAATTTTGGGAAAACTTGTCCTAAATATTTCTCAGCGGGTCTCCTTCCCTCCACACTGGCAGCCACGGGCTCCTTGGCGCCCTCACCTGGTCTTGCTTGGAATACCGCAGGGTTGCTCCACCGCCCTCCTGGCCTCCTCACCCACGCCCTGCAAATTCTCCCACCCTAGTGCCCTTTGTAAAATGCAAATCTAACTGCGTCCTCCCTGGTTCCCTTTACCTACAGGATTCCCCTGCACACCACTCACCACTCTTCTCCTTACTTTCAGCCACCCCAAATGCTCTGGGGCTCTCATCTCCATGAGGCACTGGGCCTCCTTTTCACTTCCGGACCTTTATTCCAGTGGTTCAGACCCTCCTTCGTGCCTGGGGTGCTCATCCTCCCCTGGCTCCTATTCACTCTTGCCAAGAAGCCTCCTGTTCACCTTGAACCCACCCCCACATCCCACAGGGGCTTTCCATTGTGTGAGGTTAATACCCTGGGCTCATTCCTCTAACTGCTTCTACCCAGATGGTTGATCTGGCCCTTGCTGAATGGCATTTCTCTATGTCCAGCTCCTAGCTCAGTGCCATGCTCAAAGCCAGCCCTCAGCACCCAACTCTGGTGCTGTCTCACTATCCACTATAAGGCCCTTCTGAACCAAGAGCAGACTATGTATGAGCAAGCAGGCTGAGACTGAGTGTTGAGTCACATCACCCCTCTTGGCAGATACAGGGAGCAGTGGGATTCACATGGCCCAGATGGGGCAGTGGATATACCCAGAGAACTGGATCTCCCAGCACCCACAAGGGCTTCACTGGCAGATGCAACCAGCTGACAACTACCGTCTGTGCAGTGAGCTCCACTTCAGTGGAGAGGTCTCGCTGTGCTGCGTCACTCACCTTTCTGCGGCTGCGGAGGGACTGGGAAAGCTGTTGCATGGCTGGGGGTGGAGGTGGGAAGGGTCTGGGAGGTTGTTGAGGGTAACGGTGTTGCCATGCTTCTCGCACTGTCCGTCCTCAGTGAGGCTGTGGTTGTTACTGGACACGCAGGGAGAGAGACAGGAGTGGGTCTTTACAGTAAGAGGATAGCAGAGCGAGATTCAAAGAAATCTGGAGCTGGAAGAGAGAGCCAGAAACCTTCTTGTCTGTCTGCTGGTTGCTCCCAAACCACTCCCTACATAAGTAGTTTTCTGCTAGGGCAGAGGGTGTGGTGACCTTGTCACCCATCACTCCTCCACTCACTTCATCCTCTGGTGGACCTGACTTCAACCCTAGCTGTGTGATGCTAATTCGGTTAATTCTAGACTTAATTGAGCCATAGGGACCAGTATAAGAGATAGAGACAAGGGAAATCCCACCTACCTGAAGCGTCAGGCTTCACAGGGGAGCCTGAAGATGCTGTGGAAGGTGAGGACGTGCTGGTAACAGACAGAGAAGAGTTGTGACTTGTGGATAGGGTGCTGGAGCTCCAGAGAACTGCAGGACCAGAGGCTGCTTGAGGGAATGAAGAAACACTAGTTAAAGTACACAAACTTGATATGTTCAGAGCTGTGCTCACAAGACGAGAGAAAGCACAGAAGCACAGTTTTGGGATGGTTGTAGACTAGGAAAAAATCTATGAGAAGACTCACATGCTGAAGAATTTTGAAGGGTAGTCTTGACCACAGGATATACTGTAGGTGAAAACGATAAAGTAAGTGCAGAACCAGTGCTCCTGCTGTCATTGACTGAAGAACTTAAATCTATTGAATGTCTTGTGGAGTTGTTGCTGGAGTCTCCCAATTGAGTAGTAGCAAGATGCTGAGAGCTGGATGTGCTTGAAACAGTCACTAAGGATGTGGGGACTTGGGTGGTATTTGTCAAAGAGATGCTGTCAGAGTGTACAGGGGGTATCACCACGGTGGTCATGTTGTCTTCGGTGACTGAGCTCGTCCTTGATGTCAGAACTTCTCCACTGGTGGACGAGAGTGTGGAAGGGGAGTGAGAGGCCACAGGTCTCAAGGTGGTGGAACCGACAGCAGGTGGGCCTCCTGTAGTGCCAGGTGACAAGGAGGCCATTGTTGTGTGGCTCTGGTGGCTGTCACTGAATGCGGTGGAGATGAGGGTTTTGCTGGTGTCTGAAGGTGACAGGGCGTGGGCCTCAGTTTGTGGAGATGTGTGGCCCTTTGGCGTGGATGAAAGAGGTGGGGGTGTGACCGCTGAGAAGGAGTAGGTCACCTGGGAGGACACCGAGCTCATGGTTCCAGCTCCTCCGCGGGTTCCTACACTCCAGGTCTGAGGCATCTGGGTGGTGGCTGACGTTTCCTGAAGAGAGGTGCGGGAAGGAGCTGCGGTTGACTGTGCCGTCAGTCTCCCTGCGGTTGAGACCTTGGTGGTGCTGGACAAGGTGCTGGGGACAACCGCAGACACCGTTCCCATGGCTCCTGGGCCGGCGTCATGACTGGTTGAGGTGGACAAGAATTCGGTTGTCCCCTGAGCTGTCTGGCTGTCAGTGGGGGGAGTCTGTGAGAAGCCTGTGACCCTAGCTGAGGTGGACGTTTCTGAGGACACACTTCCCGACGTTGTTCTGCCGCCTGCCGTGGAGGAGGNCAGACACCGTTCCCATGGCTCCTGGGCCGGCGTCATGACTGGTTGAGGTGGACAAGAATTCGGTTGTCCCCTGAGCTGTCTGGCTGTCAGTGGGGGGAGTCTGTGAGAAGCCTGTGACCCTAGCTGAGGTGGACGTTTCTGAGGACACACTTCCCGACGTTGTTCTGCCGCCTGCCGTGGAGGAGGCGGGGGTAGCTGTGCCCGCTGAGATGGTGTGTGACATGGGGGAGGCCTGTTTGCTGGTGTGTGTTTCTCCAGATGTCTCTGTGCCTTGAGTCCGATGGGTTTGGCTGATGGCTGGAGTGACATCAGGTGAGGTGCTGGCAGGAGGCAATGTCGATTTTGCCGCTGGGCCCCCCGATGTGGAGGCTCCAGTAGTGACCCGAGGAATGGTGCGTGTTACAGAAGGTGATGTGCCTCCTAAGGGTCCCAGCGAGACGCCAGGGCTGCTTGGTGCTGCCCACAATCCTGTGGTTGTGGCCTGGGTTGTGTGACCGTGTCCAGAGGGTGCGTGGGTGAAGGTCGCCACTTTACCTGTGATGGGTGCATCCTGAGGAAGCCTTCCCGAGGGTGAGTATCCACTGGCTATGAAAGAAGAAGCTGTAGTTGTGACTTTCCTGACGGTGTCAGTGACGGGGGAGACCAGCCTCGTGGTTTGGGATTCTTGTGTGGCCCGTGCGGCTTGAGTGTGACCTATCTGGAAGTCGGTGGAAGATTCTTGAGGAGAGGCGGTGCCGCCAAAGAGTGGTGTTGGCGTTGGCTGCCTTGTTGGGCCTGCTGTTGCAGAGACGTCGAAGGTGGTGGCGCTAGCAGCAGTTGCCGAGACGTCTGCTGCAGCTGCTTGGGTGGCGACAGGGCTGGTGGCTGTGGACTGCAGTTGTGTTGCTGGGCCAGGATGACCGGATGGGGACGCTGCAAAGGTAGGAATGTGAGTGTGAGTGAAGGCCTGAGCCACCATTGGTTGTGCAGTGCTGGTTTCTGAAGAGGTCCCAGGAGCGGTCCTGGACAATGGGTGGGAGGTAGATTCACCTGCCACAGTAAGTGTGGAGCTCTCTGCACCGCGGGGGGTATTGGTGGGAATGATAGAGCTTGACCTCATCCTGGGGCTGGTGGTGGAGGCTACCCTTTGAGTAGTGGCAAGGTGCT
>VSMD01075159.1:0-100131 GCA_008750895.1 Mirza zaza | reverse complement strand
GACAGAGTCTCACTTTATTGCCCAGGCTAGAGTGAGTGCCGTGGCGTCAGCCTAGCTCACAGCAACCTCAAACTCCTGGGCTCAAGCAATCCTGCTGCCTCAGCCTCCCAAGTAGCTGGGACTACAGGCATGCGCCACCATGCCCGGCCAATTTTTTCTATATATATTAGTTGGCCAATTAATTTCTTTCTATTTATAGTAGAGATGGGGTCTCGCTCTTGCTCAGGCTGGTCTCGAACTCCTGAGCTCAAACGATCCGCCCACCTCGGCCTCCCAGAGAGCTAGGATTACAGGCTTGAGCCACCGCGCCCGGCCAAAATAGCAGCTGCTGTCTTAGCCACTCTTGTGTCCCCCGGGGCCAAGAATAGAGTCTGGCGTGTGGAAGGTGCTCACACCAGTTGTTGAGAAGGGAGAAAAAGAGACCCTGAACATTGTGGCCCCAGCACCAGGCATCTTCTCTGCAATGGTTTCCCCGGCTTGTTCCAGAAACATCCTGGGGTTGCCTTAGAGCCCCACAGTCACGGGGCAGCCGGCAGCCCTCTGCCCTGCGTGGGGCTGGGTTTCAGGCTAACCGGGGCAGGCCCGTGCTTCCTCCTGCCAGAGCGAGGGGGCGGTGATGTCAGAGGGCTTTCCCACCCCTCTGCCCCCCAGCTGACCCATCCAGCCTGAAACCCCAAGTTCAAACAGACCACAGCTCAGGTGTGCAGGATGTGCACTTTGTGTGTTGTGGGCAGGGCAGGGGCCCAGGCAGGTCACGCTGTCTTAAAAGAATGTTCTTTGAGCTGGAGGAAAGAAGAGGGGAGGCTGGGTAGGGAGAGCAGAGGGTGGGCAGAGAAGCCGAGAAGAGGAAATGCTGCTTATTTTCCTCAAAGTGAGGGTAAGGAGGGCGGCTTCATTTTTTTTTTTAATAGTAAAAATATTTGTTTTTCATGTTTCATCATGAACATGATTGGAACAATACACGAAAGCATGAGGAAGGTAAAAAGAACCTGACACTTTAGCTCCCAGGGATGTAGTCAACCATTAGCCCTCCAGAGTCAGATGGCCGGGGCCCAAATCCTAACCGGACCGATATCCAGACACAACCTTGGGAGGGTCCCTGACTTCTCAGTGTCTCAGCTGCTTCGCCTGTGAAATAGAGACACGCTGATCCTCCTCTCCCCTCCTCTGCCCACCCTCTGCTCTCCCCACCCTGCCTCCCTTCCTCCTTCCTCTAGCTCGCAGAACATTCTTTTAAGACACTGTGACCTGCCTGGGCCCTGCCCTGCCCACAACACAAAAAGGACAAATCCTGCACACTCATGCTGTGGTCTGTTTGAACTTGGGATTCCAGGCTCGATAGTATCTGCCGTCCAGTATTACCGTAAGGAAGCGAATATATGGAAAGGTCTTAGAACAGTGCCTGGCACGTGGTGAGGGCTGTGTACGTGTTTGCTAGCTCATCATCATCAGTGTCTTTGCCAATGACAGCTCTTTATGCACCAACCTGCCTTCCTTCCTTCCTCTCTCTTTCCCATCAGTTCAGTTCACCCCCCCATCCACCCACCCACCCATCCCCATTCACCCACTCACTCACCCATCCACCCACCCACCCATCCATCCACCCACCCATCCTCCCACCCATCCACCCACCCATCCTCCCACCCACCCACCCATCCATCCACCTACCCATCCTCCCATCCATCCACCCACTCATCCACCCACCCATCCTCCCACCCATCCCCAGCTACCCATCCGTTTACCCATCCACCCATCCATCCACCCACCCATCCTCCCACCCATCTAGCCATCCACCCATTCACCCACCCATCCACCCACACATCTACCCACCCATCCATCCATCCACCCATCCACCCACACATCTACCCACCCAACCATCCATCCATCCATCCACCCATCCACCCATCCACTCACCCAACCATCCATCCATCCATCCATTTAATCTTCTCTAATGGGAATATACCCATTACTCGTCAGGAAGCTGCTTTTCATACTCCAAATTACATTCCGTATGAAACAGAGATGTTTATGTCAATAAATTTGTTAAACGAAATAGCTCCGGTGCTGGTTAGTTGGGGTTTAGGGTGGAGGTGATGGAAACTGTCTCTGAAGTGCGGTTTTGCTGGGTTCTGTATCCGTGGGATAAACCCGGGCTTTGCCTCGATGCCTTTAGGTGTGATGATCTTTGGAGATCCCTAACATTTGCAATCAGGTGCGTTGGCAATAAGAAAGATTATTCCAGAAAGATCTTCAAAAATCAAAAGTAATCAAATAAATGTTTATGTCATTTTTATATCTCCTGGCTCCCTAATCAGGCTGAGGGTTCCTGGAGGCAGAGACTGTGTGTCCCTTGCACTTTCCTTCAGACGGGAGGTTCCCCAGGCAAGAAGGTTTCTCCTTCCTGCATCTCTCTCTGCGCATGCCCACCCCGACCCGTGGGTGGGGGAGTTCTGGTCCGTGTGTCCTTTGTGCCACTCCATAATAACCCCCTGCAATGAGGGACCCCATGGCTGAGGAAGGGTGTGCTCTGATTCCAGAGGGAAGCCCTTCTCATCACCCAATGGCCAGTATGGAGGGAATTGAATGTCACCTGTCATTCACCATCTCCACTCAAAGGTCTACTGCGTGCCTTAGGTTTAGTACGTCTGACGCTGAATGCCTACCCCCAACTCGCCCACTCGAGCCTCCCCACCTCTCTGACGACAGCTCCGTCCTTCTAGCTGCTCCGGCCACAAGCACTGCGGCCATCCCTGGCCTCTCTCACGCCCACATCGTTTCAGCCCTGTCTTCAAGACACGTTCAGAATCCAGCCACTTCTCACCACTGTCACCCTTACCCGGGGGCCCAGCCGCCACCATCTCCTGCCTGGGTGACGGGGAGCGCCTCACTGCGCCGTCTCACGTGATGCACATTCTGCTCATTTAACGTTGCCTGTGGCCTGTCTGCCCCGAAATACGAATATTGCCAGAGCGGGGATCGTGGTCTGTCCTGTTCACAGTCGCGTCCTGTCACCTAAAGGGATGCCTAACACACAGACGGTACCTAACAGACACTTGTCACAGGAGCACATGAGATTTTACAAGCACGCTCAGGACAGGTTGGAGTGGGAACGCAGGCCTGAGCTGAGAGGAGCCGGTGCTCCTGGCCAGTGCTCCTCTGTCGCATGCCCTCCTCTCTGGCTGGCCGCGGAGGCTCGCCTGGGGTGGTTCCTGCCATCTCTGGAGTCTGGGCACAAGGGCAGCACCCCACCCGGGGGGAGTACAGTGTGGCGTGGCGAGGCGGGTGGACCGCGTGCCAGTTACGGCTCTCCACTTGCTAGCACGGTTCTCGTACCCTCTGCAGAGCGAGGTGCCAGTCATCGCTGTGGGCATTTCTCGTAGTGGATACCGAGTTCCAGGCACCGTGCTAAACCTGCTGCATGTGGCTCATGTCACCCCCACATCAACCCAGTGGACCAGGTGCTGCTGTTACACCGGGGAAACTGAGCCACAGAGAGATTAAACAATTCTAGAATGATCTTAGGAGGTGACAGGCAGGGCTGGCACGTGGTCAGCCCTCACGAACGCCAACGTCGTTACAGCGGGGCTTCAGGCAGCCGGCGTCTGAGAGGGGAGGGCAGGGCCTCTGAGGGGTCTCTGGAGGCTCCACCCTGCGCCCAGCCGAAGCCCCCCTTCCCCACCCTCCGGAGAGGCTCTGGGCGCCTCCTCCCCAGACCTCCTGGATTGACAGCCTTGAATGAGCAGGGCGGCACGGAGCCAGGAGGTGGGGACCCGGCTCAGGCAGGCTAATCAGGTCACGGGGTGAAATTAAAAGGGAGGAGGAGGGCAGCAGCCCGTCAGAACCCACACTCCTTCCTGGCGACCAGATGCCCAGGAGAGGAGCTGGGGAGCCGGGGGACAGGATGGCCCCGCAGAGAGCTGTGCAGCTGTCCCTGAAGACGCCCACTCACGCCGTGTGTGTGGTGGGAGTCGAGATGCTGGTGGACGTGCACAGGTGAGCGGGCGGGCGGCGCCTGCCTGGCTGCAGAGAACCGGGCTGGCACGGACGGCCCGAGGCAGTGGGGTGGGAGCCCAGTGGGCCAGTCGGGCATGCCGGCAGTGCTGGCAGGAGCTTGTTTTGACAGCAGCAAAGGCAGAATTGGCTGCAGATCCTGGCAGGGAGGGACCAGGGTCTGCTCAGGTCCTCCCTGGGTGTCGGGCTCCCGGGCACCAGGGCCAGGACATTGGCCTCAAGGCCCTGGATAGGCCTCAGGGTTCTGACTCTGAGCCCTGGGGTCAGGCTTTGGGGTCTGGGCTCTGCTTGGGAAGCATCAGAATGAATTGTCACTCAAGACAGGGAAGCATTTAAAAAAACAAAAAGTGTTACGGCTCTTTTAGGGTTTGTCGTCTAGCAGGCTCTCCCCTCCCTCGATTTCTTACCCCCCCCCCCCCGATTTGTTACCCCCCACCCCCAGGTGTCCGTGAGGTGGAGGATGAGTGTGGCAGCTTGGAGGTGGCTGGCGCGGCCGGGAAGGCTGGGTTCAGGCGGGAGTGGGGAGGGCATAGCACTGAGTAATGGAAGGAGGGAATCCGGAGCAAGACCTGGGACGTGTGTTTGCCACGGGATGGTGGTGATGACAGTGATGGTGGTGGTGATAGGAAGGTGATGCTGACAATGATGACATCCGAGGGGGCAGCGGTCACATCGGCTTCTCCTGTTGGCCCAAATCCTCCCTGTCCTGGCTCTGCTCACATGGGGGCCCAGGCACCTGGCCCGGCCTCAGTTTCCACAGTTGGCCACTGAAGGAGGTGGACTTGGTGGTCTCTGGGACACTTCCAACTCTGACAGGCTGTGGACTCCACACTTGCTGGCCCAGGCGGGGGGCTCAGGGTTGGAGTCCCCCTCACAGAGGAGCTGGGGCTGGCTAATTACGCCAGGCCCGGCTGCCCACCTAGCCTCAGGTGATCCTCTGCCCCGAAGTCCTCTCTGCTCCTCTCCTGGGCAGGGTCCTGGGGCCCCAGTGTCGGGCCGGGCAGGACAGCCAGGAGCCCTGGAGGGTAGGCCTGGACTCTGCTGGGAGCCCCGGCATGGGGGCTGGTTCTCCTGAGTCTAGGTGGCCAGTGGAGACCCCATTTTTTCCTGCCCTGTTAACAAAGGGTTGGCAGATTTAACAAATAAAAATGCAGGGTGCCCTGCTAAGTTCAAATTTCACATAAAAAATAAATAACTTTTTTAGTATATTGCATAGGACATTCTTACACTCTAGAATCTGCTGTTCAGCTGGCACTCAAGTCCAGCCAGGCAGCCCGTGTTTTATCTGGCCGTCCTACCTTCACGCTGAGAGCAGAGAAGGGGTCCCTGATGGGCCTCGCCTTTCCTGATTCCAGGCTGTTTCTGGAAGGTAATTTTGGGACCTTGGGCTCTGTGTGGCGCTGCTAACGCCAGGACCTCTCATGGGGAGCCCGGAGTCCTGGGTTCGGGTCTCAGCTCTGCTGCAGGCTCTTGCTGCCCGACATGGGCCAAGCCACTCGTCCCCGTCTGAGCCCCAGTGAGATGAGCTGAGTCCCCTCTGCAGTTGGGCATGGAGGTTAAGCGCCCGGACTCTGCAGTTGAACAGACCTGGGTTCTCATCTGGGCTTCATTCGTGGCTGTGTGGCCCTGGGCAAGCTGCTACACTTCCCTGAGCCTCAGTTTCTATGTCTGAGAAATGGGGAAACAACAGCACCGACCTTAATGGGTTTGGGGGAAGATAAAGGAGACCAAGCGTGTGCCGGGCTTGCCTGCACGGTGGGTGCCCTGGGGGTGCTCGTGGCTCACAGGCGCCCTTTTCTCCAGCATCTGTTCTCCCCGTCACACCTGAGAGCGGGGAGGAGACGAGGACAGCTGAGGGTGCGTGTGGCGGGAGCGCAGGACCGCGTGTCTGGGAGGGTCCTCTGGGAACCCCAGGCACCTCGGCATCCTCAAACGCAGGCCCCAGCCCGGCCGAGGGGTGACGGGAAGCTGCTGGGTGGTTCCTGGCTGCTGTCCCGTTTGCCCTGGGGGACGACGCTGCCTCAGGGTCCCAAACTGAACACAAGGGAGGCCTCCGCCCACGGGCCCTGCATGAACCTCCACCCCGGACACTGGCGGGGGCTGGGGTCTTAGCTATTGAGCGTCTCTAAACCAGAACACGGACGTTTATTTGGCAGCAATAAGGCAGAGCTCCCTGCCAGCCGGGCTGCGACAGGTGGAGAAAGGCGGGCAGGGGAGTGTCGGCCTGCGAAGGTTTTTGAGAGGAGCCCGAAGCTCACGCCAGGCCCGGGCTGGCCCCGAGGAAGGGGCTGCCCTGGATGATGAATGATGAACTTGGGACCTCCCCACCCCATTCGCCCCGTGCCTGGCTCCTGCCGAAGCCGAGCAAGGGGTTTCTAACTGGGCTCGCTGGCGGGAGGGGACGCCTCCTGGGAGGGGGGTGTGTCGGTCACCTGAGCTGCTCCGAGGCTGAGGCCTCCAGGAGATGGGCGTGTAGGGGCAACATCACCGGAAGTGATTAATTCCCCCAGGGACTGAGTGGACTGGTTATTTGGAGAAATATTTGTGTTTGGGGTAATCGTGTGCCCAGGGGTGTCCCAGCCTGGGGGACCCTTAGGAATCCCCGACTCAGCACGTACTGGAGACCCCCCCACCCGCACCCCAGCAAGCTGGCTCGCCACCCTGCCCCTGTACCCCAGTGGGCTGGCTCACCACCCGCACTCCTGGCTCTGGCCAGACTGCCCTGGCCATCCCTGTCCTTGCCTGGGGGCTCGAGGTGGCTCACGCCAATAAAGCTTGGGCAGCCAGGGAATGCGTGAGTGGGTCTGGCGAGGCCCTCCGTGTCTGCCCAGGGGCCGGGATCCGAGCCCCAGGCTGGAGGCCATAATGAATGTTTATCATCTGGCATGAAGAAGGCCGGCTGGGCAGGGGACGGGGACATTCTCCTGGACTTCTCCCAGGCCTTCCCCGCCCCTGCCAAAGCATCAGTGCAAAACAGACTCTTCAGATCAGGGCGCAGTAGAGTTCGAGGGGTCCAGGGGAGGATGCTGTAGGGCCTCTCGGGTGCATTTTCTGGGGTTCCTTGTATTTCAGAAAATGAAAACACCACGACGGAGTTGTAAACTGTGTGGCATACTTAGTGTGCACATCTAGTAAATTAGTGCCTTTAACTGGCGTAGAACAATGAAGCATAATTGTGCTCTTCATGGGATAATTACAGGATTGGTGCCGACACTAATTTGTAGCGACCGACAGGCTGCCGGCGCTGGGCTGGGACGCCTCTGTCCTCGCTCCATCCTGTTGCTGTGTCACCGACACAGGAGGGACGCCCTTCGTGGGAAGGGGTGTTAAAAGTTCAAGTGTCCGTGTTCCTGGGAACGTGAGGACGGCTGGGTCATCCATACGTTCCGTGGGCGCCGGCCGATGGCCTGGGGTTCACAGAATCTGCACTTGGCACGGTGGCGGGGCATTCCTGAAACGTGGAGTGCTGGCGTCGTCAGGATGGGCCTCGGACGCCAGCCAGCCCTGGTCTACAGCCCTCCTGGCCCCTGGCCCTGCTGCCCTGCCATTTGGGACCCCCTCAGGCGCCCCACCTCCTGCCTCGCCCTTCCTGTCCTTGCCCGGGCTCTCGTCTTAGAATGTGTCCTCATTCTGCTCTTTCTCCTCCTCCCTCTCAGCTCCCGTCCCTGCCACCCCCGGCTCTTCTGCCCCCTCCCTGGTTCACAGCCTCCCTCTCACTGTGGCCTGGGCTGGGGGCTGAGAGGGCCAGCTGCAGGTCCCGCTCTAAGAGCAAGCACACAGGGCGGTGCGCGCCTGCGGTTCCTCCCGCCCCCCACAGCGCTTTTCCTCCACCATGCTGTCCTCCCTCCACCGTGCTGTCCTCCCCTTGCTCTGTCCTCCCTCCACCGTGCTGTCCTCCCCTTCCTGTGTCCTCCCTCCACCGTGCTGTCCTCCCCTTGCTCTGTCTTCCCTCCACCGTGCTGTCCTCCCCTTGCTCTGTCTCTTCTCTGTGGCTTCTAAGCAGGCGCTAGGCTCCCCGGGCCACCCGCCCCTCGAGGGCGTGGGGGATGGGATGTGGGTTGGAAGGAACTGGAAATCCATACCCAGCCAAGGACAGCGGCCACCACCGGGAGGGGAGCCCCAGCTGTGAGCCGGCAAGGCGGGGGTTTCAGATGCTGCCCTCCAGGCGGGCACCGGGCCCTCGGGGCTGGTGCTGAGGAAGCTGGGACCTGCAGGGTCGTGGCAGGACCTGGCCTCTCAGGTGACAGAGACCTGTGTTTGGGCCTCCAAGTGTGCCCTGGGCCCCAGAGCAGAGAACCCGGTCACACTGCACGTGAGGCCAAGGCCACCGGAAGCCCTGCCGAGTGCTTCTCCCTCTTGCCTTCCCAGCAGTCAGCGACCCCTGCTGCCCCACCCGGCTCTCGGGCACCTGCGGGGGAGGTGGGCAGAGGGAAGGCCAAAGACTCCCAGAGGACGCTGCAGAGGGAGCAGCTGGAGTGTCCAGCCAGGTGGGCGGAAGGACAAGCAAGCTGGGGCTTTGGACGCGGGCGAGGAGGAGGAGGCTGCACCCCAACCTGGAGGCTGCACCTGGCTGAGCCCGTGGGAGGAGCCCATAGGGGGTAGGGCCACCGAGAGCCAGTCCCACCACCGCTGGGAGCAGAGTGGCTTCAGTCACCACTGCTGGCAGGTGGGGGGACAGGCTGGTCTTTGGGGGCTGTGTGACCTTGGGCCAGTCACTTAGCCTTTCTGAGCCTGTTTTCTCCCACGCTAGATGGGCGTGACCTCGTTTATTGTTTGTACCTGTGGAGTCGGCGCCTTTGTTTTTCCCATTTCACGGACGAGCAGTTCCACAGTCCGCAGAGCGCAGGTGTACTTAGGAAGAGGAGAAGGGACACAGGACTCGGACCCTAAACTCAGGGCCCTTCCTCTGAGGGACGCTCCAGTCCCCAGCCCCCACCCGCCTCTGCTGGGGACCGAGTGAAAGCTGCCCCTCCTCCCTGGCCCCCAGTCCTGGGGGGGCGGGGGTCCGCCTGGGGGAAGGGCCGTCCAGCCTGGGCCCTGAGAGCCGCCCCTCCCTGAGCAACGACAGGGCAGAAGGCACCCGCGATCGGCTAGCAAGGAGGGAAGGAGAGGGCACAGCCACCCCACGTGTGACTCTAGCCTTCCGTGAAAATGCCTGTGTGTGCCGTGTGGTCTTCGGGCCACCGGCCATCACCTCCCCTGACCTCGGTTAGCCACAGCCAGCCCGGGGGGGGGGCGGGACAGGGGACCAAGGGGAAACCAAAGCCGGGGCTTGGTTTTCCAAGGAGCCCAGGGGCAGGGCGCTGGGCTGCCCTCCCGCTGCCGGGCACCACGCCTCTTCTCTTTCACCAGTGCTCCTGGCCACCCGCCCTGCGCCTGGCTCTGGGGGTGGCCTGATATGGCCCGTGCCCACCTATGGGGGGCTCCCGCCTTAGCCGGGTGGTCACACACATTTCCAGATGTGGGGTTTAACGGTCACACGCCCGGTCCATTTTCTTGCCCAGGTAGGAGAGCGGAGGGAGGTGCAAGAGGCCTTATCCACAGGGCCTGTGCCCTCTCTTGCCCGGGCCTGCCCACTGCTCCATGTCCTTCAGACACCCTCTGTGGCGGTAAGGACAGTGATGGTGGCCCTGTTTTAAGTGCTCACTGCACTATCTCAGTTAAATCTCACGACAAGCCTGTGAGGTAGGGACTACCGTGATCTCATCTTGCGTACAAACTAAGGCACAGAGAGGTTGAGACACTTTTCTGAAGGCACCCATGCCAGAGCTGGGATTTGGACCCAGGTCTGCCTGATTCCAGATTCTGTGAGCTGAACCTTAAGATCACCTACGATCTGGGAATCTTCCAGGTTGCTGAGTCAGTCTGCAGGGTGGAGTGGGGCAGGGCAGCGGCCAAGCTTTGGAGGCAGAACCAGGTGGGGTCCCCGGCCGGCTCTGCCGCGGTCACCCTCTGTGGGATCTCTCTGCACTTCGGTTCATGCCCTGTGAGATGGGGAGAGGCTCAGCGGGCGGAGGCTGGGGATGGAACCAGAGAGGGGGTCAAAACACCCCGTAGACTGTGCTGTGCTGCCCGTGCGGCCCCAGGGGTGGCTGGTTCCTGCTTTCCTGGAGCCCGGGCGGTGCCTGGCGCGCAGGGGCTGCTCAGGAAAGCGAGCCGAGGCAGAGCCGGTGGCAGCTCTAATGGGAGCTCCACGCTCCCCTTGGGGGCTGCTGGCCCAGCCCTGGAGCCGGGGTGGGGGCGGCCAGCTCTGTGGGACTGTCACTCTCCTGCAGAACCGGCCACAGAGCCGCTGCGCCAGAGGGGGCCTGCTGGCTGATCCTGCGGCATTTCCTGTGGTTCAGGCCAGGACACCCGGAGATTGGCACCTCCAGGGCTCTTGGCGGGCGGGAGGCTGGTGGGCTCCGCGGGCACTGGCTGCTCCCCGGCCTTTCCGTCTGACTCGGCGTAACTCTCCCCTCCCGCCCCCACCACTCACCCGGCACAGTGCCCTGCCCCGTGATGTGGGGCTGCTGTGCTCCTCCTTCCCTAGAGACCAGGTCGCAAACTTCCCAGTCGCTGAGATAGCTTGGCCTGCCCAGCCCCAGGGGGCGGAAGCTTCTGGGAGGCACGTTGCAGCCAAGCAAAAGGAAGTGCTTTCTAATGACCTGAGCTGTCAAAGCAGAGAGGGGCGTGTGGTAGTGAGCTGCCCGTCACGGGAGTGTTCCTGCTCCGAGGCCCCTCCGACCCAAGGCCCAGGGCAGACAGGGACCAGGAGGTCACGGGCACCCTCCTCTTGGCCTGCACTGACCTTGCCCCGCGAGGTTCTCGTGCACGGGTGGGGACAGGTGGAAGTGACTTTCCTGCCTTGGTGCCCCCAGCCTGCGCCTCAGAAACCTCACTGACGAGCTCGCGTTGCCGTGTCTCCTTCCTCCATCCGCCCCGACTACCTTTTCCTTCCAGTCCCCGACAGGGACAGCTCAGTGCGCACGCACTCATGTTACTGCCAGCAGCCAGGGCAGCACAAGGCGGAAGACAAGCCCGATGCTGCCTCCTCGCCTTGCTGCCTGTGCGACCCGAGGAAAGTTACTTAACCTCTCTGAGACGATTTCTTCATGTGTTGAATGGGGACAGGGACACGTACCTGGGAGGGTTGTTGGGAAGCACACATGAGATCATGAGTATCAAGAGCTAAGCATGAGCCCTGCACATGGTAATTGCCTGAAAAGGCGGGCCCTTCCCTGGGCCAGCGCGGTGTGAGACATGCTCCCTCAGGGCCTGGCCAGCGGTGGGCACATCCCTTGGCATGGCTGGGGATGGCCTGTCCCATCCTCTGCACCTCCTTTCGTGAGATTCTCTAAGAATGTTCTCCATTCTCCCCGTAGCCTGTCCATCAAACCTGGCGCTCCTGCCCTGCTCTGGCACGGGGAGGGGATGTTGCAGGGGGGTCAGGAGGATGCGGCTCTGGGCCACACAGGGGCCCCCGGGAAGGTCTCAGCCAGGGCCGTGGGGGCAGCGGAAGGATGTGGAGCAGACTGGGTTTTTGGGGCGGGTGGGGGGTCGCTCTGAGAAGAGTAATAGTGACGGTGACGACAACCTGTGACACTGATGGGTGTTTCTCTCCAGATGCATCATCTCACAGAGCTCCCGGCAGCCCTGGGAAGTAGCTCTTTGGATTGTGCCCATTTTACAGAGGAGGGAAATCGAGGCTCAGAGCAGTAGAGAGACCGGATCTGAGGCCACACTCCACTCCACAGAAGAGGGGGCATTTGAAGTGGGTCTCGAAGAATGCAAAACACTGCCACCTTCCACCCTGTCCCTGCCTTGTGAGGGCACAGGCTCATCAGCATAACAATGGAAATGATGACAAAGATAATGACAATAATTACAAGGACACTCAGCAGGGGTGACTCCTGTAGTAGTAATGATTGTGGCCCCTTTCATTTAAAGGGGTGCTTTTAAATCCATTGCTTCACCTGACTGCATTTTGGGACATGCCAGGGATGCATACCTGGGGTTTGGCTGGGTCTGGGGGCTGCACCATGAGATGTCACCAAAGGGGCAGGGCAGGTAAAGATTGGGAGGGGCCCAGGAGCAGCTTAGAAGAACTGGTGGGGGCAAATCCCACTGTGGGGCGGCCTGGGACTCATCCCAAGCCTCCACACCTGCCGGTCGCACCTCCCAAGAGCAGCCCAGGGATCTGGGCCCTTGAGAGATGGAGCAGCGCGAGCCCCACCTGCAGGGCCCGGGGCAGGGGTGGCGGTGGGATGCCAGGGAGTGATAGTCTGAGGCAGCATGGTGCCCGCCTGGCATCACTTGACCCGCTCGGGCACTGGCGAGAAGCAGCAGCCCCCTACCCTGGCTCTTCCTGGTAGTTTCAAAGCTCCTGCTATGGCACCTGCAGCTGAGGCCAACCTGGATGGGGCGACGGGGCTGAGCCTTGAAGGCAGCAGGTGGGGCTGGGACTAGAACAGGCCCCGCCCAGAGGCCAGGTGAGGAGATCTGAAGGTGCATCCTGCAGGAAGCCACCTTTCCCCCAAGGCTGGCCCCCTAGGTGCCTCCCACTCCCCCGGCACCTGCAGGGGAGCGAGGGGCTGGGACCAGGAACCCAGCACCTGCCCCAGAGAGGCGTGAAGGAGGCACGAGCTGCTGAGCCAGTTTGGGGTGGGAAGGGCCAGATCCAACTGCGGGAAGCCGTTCTGGGCTCACAGGGTCCCGGCAGCCCGGGAGGACTGTCCCTGTCTTTTCTCTCCTTTTATTGTTGTGATTGTTGTTATTATTTTCTACCAAGGCTCCACATAGGGAGTTTTGGAGCCAGACTGTGACTTGGAGATGTCACCTTTTGCCCAAAGCTGGGGATTGGCTCTACAGAGCCCTCCGCCCCTTGAAGGGGCTGCGTCTGGCGGTGGCTGTCTCTGAGCGAGGTGGGGCCGGGGTCTCCCGTGAATTGGAAACGCTTCTGCCACAAGCCGGGCGCCCTGGCTCAGGCCACTTGCTCTCAGGGTGCGTGGGCCGGGGCTCTGGGGCCAGGCGGGCTGGATTCAAATCCCAGCTCAGCCGCCTCCCGGCCGGGCAGTCCTGAGAAAGCCACTCTGTGGTTCCGAGCTGCCACGTCCTCATCCGTAGGCGTGTATTGCGCTCCTGGTCTACACCCGGTGCTGAGCTGGATGTGGAGGTGACAGCATTGGGAGAGGATAAAACAGAAATGTCCCTGCATTCTAGAGGGGGAGACGTGTGACGAGCAGGTCCACGATCTGTCGGGTGACCAGTGCCGTGGGTTGGAATGAGGCTGGGGTCAGACAGCAGTGGGTTCACGGTGTCACTCACTGCATGCTGTTTGCCACGGGGCGGTCAGGAGAGACTGGGCACACAGCAGGTATCTGTGAGGGGAACATTCCAGATCAAGAGAGCTGCAGGCTGCGGAAGAGCCCGGAGCCGAGTGTGAGGGGGGCGGGAGGTCAGGAAGGTGGCTGGCAGACCGCACGTGCGACTCTGACTTTTGTTTTAAAAGGTCCCTCTGGCTGTCGTGTTGAGGACGGACTGCGGGGTGGGGGCGGAGAGAGGATGCAGGGAGACCAGCCTGTTGTAAAAATCCATGAGGGAAATGGGTGGCTTGGACAGGGTGTGAGCCCTGGCGGAGGCAAGAGCAGCCAGCATCTGGCGTCATCGTGATGGTGGAGCAGAAGGGACTCGCTGAGGGAGGAGTGTCGGGAAGCCGGGGAGGGGAGGACAGAGCTGAGGATGGAGCTGGGGGGGCTGGCAGGGGCAGGCCGGGGGGGGGGGGCTGGCAGGGGCAGGCCTGGGGGGCTGGCAGGGGTAGGCCGGGGGGGCTGGCAGGGGCAGGCTGGGGGCCAACGCGGAAGCAGGAGTCTGCCTGTGGACATGGGGATTTAACATGCCTGCCACCCACCCAGGAAGACACTCTGCAGACAGGTTGAGCTCTGGGAAGTGGGGACGGAGGTGTGGGGACAGAGGTGTGGGAGTTCAGAGTACGTCCATGTGGCAGGTGGGGATCCCCCAGGGGGTGGGTGCAGACAGAGGGAAGGGGACCGAGGCCTGAGCCTGGGGCGGGCGTGCTGGAGCCGCTGCACTCTCGAGAGAGCCAGTGAGGGGAACCTGCTGGGGCCGAGGCAGCCTCTCCCAACTACACGCTCTAGAACAGGTCGGGGGCCACAGACGGGTTCAAGGCCCTGCCGGGGCTGCTGTGAGACGAACCTGAGCCGAACCTTCGTGGACCACCTGGTCTCCGTGAGCCCTTGCCCTGCCTGGGGGACCCCGGTGATGTTTCGGGTCTCCTGGGCCAGTTCATGGCCAGTGCCGGGTAAAACTGGAAAAGTCTGACGAGTTCCTTTTCCCCAGTGCACAGTCACCCTGGAAAAAAGTTTAAGTCCTTTTGGGGAAGGCTGGGAGAAAGAGTAAAAGTATACATTTTTGGCTGTGTACCAGGAACCTTTGTCAAGGAGACCTGATTGTTTATTTTTTAGGAAGTTTACGAGCCCGTTGTTAAACACAGCCATTATTTAAAATTAAACTATATACACCTAAAATTAAATAAACTATATTAAAAGCAAAGGTAATAATACTGAAAACTCATCACTTCCTAATTACTGCATTCCACCATTACCTGTGTAAAGTAGAAATAGCTCTACCAGGCGTCTCCTTGAGAGCTTGTTTGGAGGTTCTAGCAGGGGAGCAAAGCCAGTCGTATACCCTCGACCAGAGAACGGTCCTCCTCTGTCGGGGAAGGTCTCCCTCTTTTACGGAGCGCGCAGCTTCGGGAGGGACGCTCGTGGAGGTTGATGGGGGAAGGGGCACCCGCGTAGCCAGCCAGGACAGCCGAATAGACCCTGGCGATCAACGGGGTGGTGATGTCACAGCCAGATGGCCCTCACGTCCCACGCATCTCTTGGAAACTCTGAGTTCAGTGACAGTGGGCTGGTCATGTGAAACTGGCCGCAGTGGGAGAATTTACATCACAGAAATCAGCCAAGGCTACAAATCAGGGCTTCGCTTACTGTTTTCTTGATTGTCCAGACCTCAGAAAGTGGTGGTGAAAGGTTGAAAATGCTGATTTAACTTAAAAGTGTGTTGTGTCTATAGTCATTACATTGCGGTTAGCGCCTAAAATTGAGGAAGTATCTTCCCAGTATTATCTGATTCAGCCAAAAGCTGCTGACCTCCTTGGTGAAGGAGCAAAGTGTGACATGCACCTGTTTCACTTTCACCTTATTCATGAGCACAAGCAAAAATATCAGCCCACATCCACATGGCATAGCACATTTAACGGCAATATTAGGGAGAGAATTAGCAGATTGGGATGCGACTGCATTTGTCAAGTCATGGTAGAGTTGCAACCACAGGTTGGCTACAGTTAAAAGACAGGGTGTGCTGTGAGAATCGGTGGGTCATAGAGAATTTATAACACATTTTACAATAAAAAAGTAAATAGTAGAGACGGGGTCTCGCTCTTGCTCAGGCTGGTTTTGAACTCCTGACCTCGAGCAATCCACCCACCTCGGCCTCCCAGAGTGTTAGGATTACAGGCGTGAGCCACCGCACCTGGCCCACAGCTTTTGAGCAAAGGAGCAGCACACTCTGCTTGTGCACAGAGTAGACTGGGGCTGGGGGCACAGGTGGGACGGGGAGCCCGGTGAAGAAGGTGCCCAGCAGCCTGGGTGGGCGGCGGTGGTGGCTTGAACCTCGGCCTTGGCAGTGGAGGTGGTCGGTCAAATGGATTCTCCTTGAGTTGGAGGATTTGGAAGTGCTAGATTGGGAAGAGACTTGGGCATGGGGTGGGGGTGTCCACAGTGGCCACCCATGCCCTGGCTGCCTCCAGCCCCTCCCAGGTTGGCCTCCTGGCCAGAGCCATGCCCCAGTCTCCCCACCCCTGGCAGCCCTGGCTCCCCACCCCGCCGTGGCCCCTCTCCTGAGCACCCCGGCTTCTTCCTCTCTCCCCTCTCTGCCAGCGACGTGCCCAAGGGCGCCAAGACCTTCGGGGTCTCTGGGAGCTCCGGGGTGGAGGTCTTTGTGGTCTACAATCCCGCACGGGTGACAGAACCCACAGGCAAGGCCCGCTGGCCGCTGGCCGCCGAAGTGGACGTGGTGGTGTCCATGGACACAGCCAGCAAGGACTTGGACGACCGTAAGGTAAGAGCCACTTCCTCACGGTGGGGGCTGGGTCTCCCCACGCCCCGTCCAGGGTGAGAGCCCCCATGGCATGTCCCGTCACAAAGCACCCTCACGCGGCCGCGCCCCGCAGAGCCTCTTGCGCCCGCGTCCCCACGACACTGCCCACACGGCTCCGCAGACGGGCACACACAGCCCTCCCGGCGCCCCACGGCACCCGTGTGCGCGAATGAAGCCTCCCCCAAACACAGGTCCACCTCGTCACCCCGCAGATTCACACACACCCTCCATTGGTCCCTGTACTCAGCCGCCACGCAGGCCCCACAAGAAGCCCCACGCGCCACAGCCACACGCGTGTGCATGCGTGCATGGCGTCCTGTAGGTGTGTCCCCCACGCCCGAGCAAGCTTCCCTTTCATTGCCCTTCCTGAGCCCCAGTGACACCTTCCTGAGCTCCAGTGACACCTTCCTCCCTCGCCCCAGCCCCAGGCACCTGCCACGCACGGTGACTCACTGGCTGGTTGACACGGCACAAGCCCCGCCTGCCCTGCTCGCTAGCTGCGGGACTGCAGGCGTGGCCGGTGTTCCCCGTCCGCTGGGGCCACCCTCGGGGCTCACTGGGGTGACCCGGGGCAGCGCTTGGCGTGGGCTCCGGACTGTGCGGCCACGGCTCTGCGACCACCGCCCACGGTGCTGGGGGCGGGCGGGTGCTGGTCCCATTTCATAGATGTGGAGCCAGAGACTTAGAGACGTTGAGTGACTTGCCTAAGTCAACGGCACCGGTCAGCTGCTCCCACTGGGGTCCGCCACACCCCTCCCACCTCCCCGCCCTGCCCCGCCCTGCCCCGCAGACCTGCTCTGGCGGCTGGAGATGGCCGAGCCCGAGCCCACCCCCAGAGCCCCGAGTCCCGGGGCTTCAGCATCGGGACAACCCGGGGTCTCCGTGCCTCCCTTGCCTCTAAGCAGGACTGTCGGGATGTGTCCCCCGTTTCCCTGCCCCTCCCGTCTCTGGAGGGGCGCTGTGCGGCCTTAGAGCTAACTGTGTCCCCACAGGTGAAGGTCTTCTACTTCGGGGAGCCCGAGGAGGATGCCCTGGGCCACAGTGTGCTCTACCTCACTGTGGCAGGTAAGTGCCGCCTCCTTGCTCTGCGTGTGTCCCCCCCTCCAGGTTGGCTGTTTGAGGGTCTCAACAGCTCCCTTGGGTGGAAGGCCCGTGGCCAGCTTCCTCCACCATCGAGGGCTTGGCCTCCTCAGAGACCTTTTATCCACCCTGGAACCGCAGAGATGAGACACAGCAGTCCCTAAGGCTGCGAGAGTCTAGAAACTTCACTGCCCAGGGGCCAGGAGCCGGACCCCAGCAGACCTCCTCCACCCGAGTCCCACGTGGGCTGTAGAGGGCCACGTGCCGCTTCGGCGAGAGCCCAGGGCAGCCCCTAGGACCTCGGGGCTCACCCCCAGCTGCCAGTTAAGGGCCAGCAGCACGTGATCTGGAAGTCCCAGGCCACCCAGAGCTGGCAAGTCAACACGCTCAGACACGCGAGGAATTCCGGAGCCAAAGACTTGGTTCCCTCCAGCTCCCAGAGCCACAAGTGTCACCCACGCCCAGAACCGCTGGTCAGCCACAAGGGCCTCCCAAGTGTTGGGTAGGGGCCCCGGGCAGAGCGTCCTGGTCCTCCTGGGCTTGGGACAGGGTAAGGCTTGGCCAGCCTGGACATTATGGACGTGAAGATGGGGCTGGGGGAGCCCCTGGCAGCCCCTCTCTGTCCGTTTGCAGATGTTTCCCTGGATGTCGACGCAGGCCGCACAGGCACGGTGAAGAGAAGTGGAGGGGCCAAGGTGAGACCCCCCTCCCTACCCCAAGGCTGCAGGGTTGGACAGGCAAACCTATGGGTGGTCCCGGGGTGGAGTGCGCCCTCCCTCCAGCAGGGTGATGGGTTTCTAGGGCCTGGGGTGTCCGTCAGTGTAGGGAACCCATCCAGGGACAGCCAAATTGGCACGGATGGGCATTAACTTATACCATGTGACCGACATGCTGTGTGACGGCTGGAAAACAGCTTACCCTGTCTGGGTCTCTCTTATGCTACCTTGGAACTGGGGTTGGTTCTCTTGCTTGCTGCCTTCTCTATTTTGAGGGCTGTATGTAGACCTCTAAACATGGTGGGTATTCCATAAAAGGTTGTCGAGTGACAGCGAAGGCAAGAAGAAGATAAGTCTTCTGGTAGAGGAAGCTACGGTGGTCCGCCCCAGCTAACCCTGAAGAGTGAGGAGGAGGATGGGGTGGGCTCAGGGTATTATCCCACAGGAAGTATCTGGAAGCTGTCCTGGGTGGGGGTAGAGGTACAGTTTGCAGGAAAAGCCCCCAGGGAGGTGGCCTGGATCACAGGGCTCTGTGGACGAGGTGGGGCAGGGCTGCCACGGATGGCTGTGCAGGTTGTCCACTGCACAAGGGTGCTCGGGTAAGGTGGCAGCTATGATACACATCATGCCTGGGGGCCTGGCGCAGGGCGGCATCTACCCAGACGGATGAACAGAAAGGCCGCATAGGCCAGCAGTGGCCTTGTGCAGTCCCAAAGATCTGGGTTTGAAGGCCAACCATGCAACTTGGGGCTCACCTCCCAGAGCCTCCCTTTCCTCTTCTGTGAAATGGGGACAGTGGGCGCTGCCTTGTGTGTGCGATGGGGGTAAAGTGGAGGCGTGACGGGGAAAGCGGCGGCCACAGAGGCAGGCAGGGTTCCAGCTATCTTTCCTGCTTCATTGCGGACCTCAGCTTGCAGGGCCTGCAGGGGCCCGGGTGGGTGTTAGAGACGCCTGTGGGACAGGCCCCAGGAGAGCGTTGAGATGGGGAGAATCTCCCACGGATTCTCCCACGCCCCACCCCAGGTAGAGCTAAAGCTCAGCCGGCTTTCAGGGGCCATTTCCAGGAGTGGAAACAGCACCCTCGCTCCTCCAATGCGATGACTAGGTAGAGCAACTGTGTACGGTTGTGCAGGTTGTTCACTGCACAAGGATAGGGTGGCTTTGGGTCTAGAGCCTTGCCCGGAGCTCCAGTCCCCAGATCTATGATCCCTCTTTAAATTGTTAAGCAAAGCCAGAATACAAAAGTCTCCAAGGTGACAAAGCAGCCAGCCCTGGCAGTGTCTAGAACCCATTCCTGGAGTCCCCTGGGGCCCGCTGACCTCCGGAACGTCTTGTTTTGCCACAGAAAACCTGGCGCTGGGGCCCTAAGGGCTATGGGGCTGTCTTGCTGGTGAACTGTGACCGGGACAGTCACCAGTCCAGGGAGCCTGACCTTGCCGACAGCCAGCTGACCACACTAGATGGTGAGTGACAGAAGGCACTGCCGAGGGGAATGGGGGTGGGGGTGGGGAGGGAAGGAGGGGATCCTGTTGGCCGGGTGGGGGGAGGGGTATCTCAGGGGGCCGCTCTCCCCAGACCTGCAGGACATGTCCCCAATGGTGCTGAGCTGTGATGGCCCCGACGAGCTCTTCAACAGTCACAAGCTGGTCTTAGATGTGTCCCTGGATGACTCCAAAAGAGTGAGGGTCTTCTGTGCTCGGGGTGAGTGGCCTGGCGGGGCCTCTTCCGTCCTGCTCCAGCCGTTTCTCTCCTCTCCTCCCCCATCGCTCTCGCTTTTCTCCACCACCTTTTCGTAACCACCGCTACAGCTTACAAACAGCCCCTCCGCCGGCGCTCAATGCAGTACCCAGGAAGGAGGTTTGGCAGCTCGTCCCATTTTACAGAGAGGAAAACTGAGGCACAGGCGCATGAATTCACTGTTGCACAACCAACTGGGGGCGGGGCAGGCACTCCAACCCAGGTGTCCTGGGCACCGAAGCCCCTTCTCCTTCCACTGCCCCCAAGCCCCGTCCCGTCCCCTGGTCAGTGAGCATGGACTGACCAAGCACCGTCTGGGGACGGGCCTGCTCCCAGAACCCGGCTGCTCCACCAGTTTTTATACTAATCCACGTCTGTGGCTTTAAAAATATACCAGCCCTTAATCCTGAAGCGCCTGTCCTGGTTTTGATAAGTAGCAACAGGCCTCTCCCACCCCTTCCTGCTTCCCCTCCACCCTCCTTCAGAATGACCCAGAACTCCTTGTTCAGGCCGACTGTGCCTGGCAGGGGCGGAATGTTCCTTCGTGTGCACCAGTGGTGCAAATGCGGGCGGAGGACCCAGCTTGAAGACACCTAGTGTGAACCAGAGCGTGGCAACTTCCGCCGCGTGCGACCCCTGATCTCTCTCCGACTTCGTGGATTTGCCCGTCTAGATATTTCATGCCGATGGAATCATCCAACATGTGGCCTTTTGTGTCCGACTTCTTTCACTTAGCATAATGCCTTCAAGCTTCATCCAGAGTGTAGCACAAATCAGTACTCCGTCCCTTTTTATGGATGAATAGTATTCCACCTTATGGACAGACCACATTTGTTTATCCATTTATCCCCACGGATGGACATTTGGGATATTTTCACCTTTTGTGCCAAGGGCTTTTATCCCTTTATCTGGTTTCAAGTTCACATTAGCCTCATGAGAAATGTAATGTTCACACTCAGTTTGTAGATGAGGAACTGAGGCTCAGAGAGGTTGAGTCATTGAGCCGAGGTCACACAGCTTGCACACGGCAGAGCTGGAGAGGAACCCAAGTAGATCTAACCACAAAGGCGGCTCTGCCCCTGGATTCCTGGGCTGGCAGCCCCACGCCCTGGCCCAGCACCGGCCCCCGACTCTGGCTCTCCGTAGGCGGGAATTCCCTCGAGGACTACAAGCCGGTCCTGGGCCCCCACCAGCTGTCCTACAAAGTTGAGCGGCAGCGGGGGGAGCGGGAGATCACCTTCTACGTGGAGGGGCTCGCCTTCCCCGACGCCGACTTCCTGGGGCTGGTTTCCCTCCACGTCAGCCTGGTGGACACGCGGGTACGTGCAGCGCTGGGGGCGGGCAGGAGGGCAGGGGCGGGGGCCCCCGCTTGGAGGCTCCAGGGCTGGACAGGCTGGGGGCTGAGGCCTGATGGGCTTGGGCTTGGTAGGGGCCCTGCAGGGCCCACTGAGTCCCCATTGTCCCCTCAGACCATGCCTGCGGTGACCCTCTTCACAGACACCGTGGCCTTCCGCGTGGCCCCCTGGGTCATGACCCCCAGCACCCAGCCCCCCGAGGAGCTGTATGTGTGCAGGTGAGGCCCCAGCCCCCTGCAGCCCTGCCAGCAACTGCGGCTTGTAGAGGTAGGGGCAGGATGCTGGGGGACTTGGCCCCCCACTCAGACCAACAGATCCGTTGAGAGCACCCCGGGGGCAGAGCTGGGTGCAGGGCGGCAGCAGGTGGCCTGGGCCGGTTGGCCCCACCCTGCCCTGGGCAGCTAAGTCCCCCCGGGGTCACTGGCTCAAGCTCCAGCATCCCTGCCCCTGGCTTGGCCTGTCCTGCTGCGGCAGCCCCGGACATCTTAGCTTTAGTCTGGGTAGTGGGGCCAGGCCCTGCTCAGGCTGCCGGTGGCCACAGGGGACCTAGACATGCTGTGACATGGGTACAATCCTGCGCCTGCTGAGGACGTGGGAGTCCAGCCTTTGGGGCTCACTGCGAGCCCAGCCCAGGCCGGGGCCCCGGTCCTACTGCCGTCTCTCCGCGTCCTGGTCATGCCCTTGGTGGAGGGCTGGGCCTCGTTTGGCAAGGCCCACCAGGCCTCTGTGTCAGAGGTCAGACCACTGGAAAGGGCCACCGTTGAGCAGGACATAAATCAAAACGCTGGAAAGGGTGTGGCCAAACAGGTTTGCTCTGCTTGCCCGGGTCTAGGCGTGTGCAGGTATTCCGAAGGCAATCCGTTCCTCCTGCTTGCTTGCTAGGCCCGCCCTGCCCCTGCGCTCAGGCCAGCTCATGGGCAGCAGTAGACGGGGCGCCTGCCCCTCACTACCGCCCCAGCCAGTGAGATCCAGCCCTAGGTCGCCTTGTGGCTACCTCTGGGACTACCTGTGCTGGGTTGGGTGCCCTGCCTCTGGGCTCCACAGCCTGGGCTTACCCCTTACCTTGTGCCTGTCACCTGATGCGATCTGGGGACATTATCCCTCCCCACCATCGGTCCACGAGGCTGTTGAGAACAGGGACTGTGTCCGAACCCCTGAACCCCCAGGGGCCCAGCGCAGGCCGAGTCACGGTTCCCACCCTCGGCTGCGGTCAGAGGCCGTCAGCATGCTCCCCTCTCTCTGTCTGCTACAGCGTCATGGACGCTCACGGCCCAAATGATAAATTTCTGGAGGACATGTCTCGCCTGGCATCGAAAGCCCACTGCAAGCTGGTCGTCTGCCCTCAGATTGAAAATCGAAATGACCGCTGGATCCAGGTGGGCAAAGAGACAGGCTTGGGAAAGAGTCGGGGTGCACCGGGAAGCCTTCGGCTGGGCTTGGGGAGAGGGGGGCCTGCACAGGCCCTGACCGGCCAGCCGGGGGCCGGGACCCCTGGGGGAGGCTTCCCTGCTGCCGCTTGCGTTGGCCCCAACTTCTGCTTTTTCCCACCAAACCCAGACCAGAGTGCTTCCTGGCCAGGGTCCACTGGAGGCCTCACCTCCACCTCCGCCCACCCCCAGTCTTGGGGAGCACCTGCTGCCCCACGCGGCCCGCCCCAGGCCTGGAGAGGCTCACCCTGCTCTGAATGCCACCCTGAACTCACGGCGGCCTTTTCACCTCTCCCTCCCAGGACGAGATGGAGTTTGGCTACGTGGAGGCCCCGCACAAGTACTTCCCCGTGGTCTTCGACTCCCCCCGAAACAGAGGCCTGCGGGATTTCCCCTATAAGAAGATCCTGGTATGGAGAAGGGCAGAGTGGGGAACCCGGCGGTTCCTCCTGTGGGAGACCCCAGTGAGGCCTCATCTGGGGCCTGGGCCTTTAGGGCCCAGAGACCATGGAGAAGGGCAAAAAGACACAGGAGGTGGCACACCAGCAAACCGGGGAGCCAGTGGGTGGGAGATGCAAATGATATGCAAACCACATGCAAATAGCCAGCAGCCGTGAACGCCCCTGTTCTGGGAGGGGCAGGACAGACAAGGTGTCCCAGGTAAGGGGCCTGTTCCCAAGGAGGGATCAGCACGGTGGCCAGCCCTGGGGCGATCAGACTGCAGACTGGGGGGGAACGCACCGTTAGCGAGCCCAAGTGGCTCTTGCTTTTAAGAGCTGGGGCCTCTGTTCAGGTATCAAGTGTTTTCTGAACACTCACCACACACCGGGCACTGTGCTGCTTCCTGTTCGTGGGGCACCAACTGCAGCACCTGCCACTGTGTGTTGAGGTTCAGGCACTGTCCCTAAGCTTCCCAGGTGTTACCTTGTGAGATCCATGGGCACTCCTACGGCTAAGTGCTATTAGTTATTTCCTCTTTATGGTGAGGAAACTGAGGCTCAGGGAGGTTAAGTAACTTGCAGGAGGCCATCTGCACCAAGGTGCAAAAGCCTCCAGGGCCCGTCTCTGCCCGTTTACTGGTTCCCACCTCCAACCTCTGGGACAGTGCAGGGAAAGTCCTGGCGTCTGTGGGTACACAGAGCAGGGACCCTCACCCAGCATGGAGGGCCAGGTGACAATGAACCCTGCAGGTGAGTGCGTCAACGGGGGCCAGTGTGCGGGTTGGGGACCCACCTGACCCCAAGCCCCGGGTTTAACCTGTAGGCACCAGGGGATTTTTCTCTGATTTCTGCTTTCATTTGAATTATTTCTCATCTTCTACTTTCTTTGGGCTTAGTTTGCTATTCTTTTTCGAGTTTGAAATGAAAGCTACTGATTTTCAGCCTTTTCCCTCTCTAATAAATACACATGTTAGAGCTTTGGCAACACCCGGCATCCTGTGAGATTTAACATGCTGCCTTGCTATATCACCTTTCACTGAAAAATATGGTCTAATTTCCACTTTGATTTCCTCTTTGACCCATAGACTCTTTACATGTGTGTTGCTTAATTTCCAAACATTTGGGGATGTTCGAGTTATCCTGCGGTCACCGATGTGTACTTTAACTGTGCAGTGCTTGGAGCCCAGGGGTGATTTGCAAAACGTGGGCGGAGGTGGTTTTTCAGGCACAAGATGCCAGGGGGTGGGAATCCTCCAGCATCATGCCCTCCACCCCAAGAGCTGCCTCTTCCTGTCCTAACTGACCCCTCCTTCTTGGGGTGGGGGCCTTGCTGGTTCTTCCCTAGGGTCCCGACTTTGGATACGTAACCCGGGAGATCCTGGCCGCCGGTGCCTCCAGCCTAGATTCCTTTGGCAACCTGGACGTGAGCCCGCCCGTCACGGTGGGCGGCGTGGAGTACCCCCTGGGCCGGATCCTCATCGGCAGCAGCTACCCCAAGTGAGAGGCCAGGGTGGGAGGGCGGCGGAGGGCTCCGGGGCCGAGGGCGGCATCTACCCTCAGCGCCCCCTCGCCATGGCCACGGTTCCCCAGTCTGGAAAGTGGTGTTGGCTTCCTGCATGCAATCCTAGAATCAAACACTCAGAGTCCAAGAAGCTCAGATTCAATCCTAGCTCTCTGGGAGGCCAAGGAACAAGGATCGCTCGAGGTCAGGAGTTGGAAACCAGCCCGAGCAAGAGCGAGACCCCCGTCTCTATTAAAAATACAAAGAAATTAATTGGCCAACTAAAAATATATAGAAAAAAAATTAGCCAGTCATGGTGGCACATGCCTGTAGTCCCAGCTACTTGGGAGGCTGAGGCAGGGGGATCGCTTGAGCCCAGGAGTTTGAGGTTGTAGTGAGTTAGGCTGACGCCATGGCACTCTAGCTCGGGCAACAGAGAGAGATTCTGTCTCAAAAAAAAAAAATAAACCCTCAGATTCAAAAGTTTATAGAATCTTAGGAGGAAACCCACAAACTAGTAGCCTATGATCTTTTGGCCCACCTCATGTTATAAGCTAAGTAGTCACCAGCATTGTGTGTGTGTGTGTGTGTGTGTGTGTGTGTGTGTCAGGCTCACATAAACAGCCAGATTTCTGGCTTCTCCTGCTAAACCAGAGAAGCTGGGGCAGTGATGTGCTATCTGGCACAGTGACAGGGGACGGAAGGAGACCCTGCCCACATCCCTGGAGGCTTCTCCCACTAAGAAGTCAAAATAGTTGCTGTCCTGACAATGGCTTAAAAGGGCACAGAGGTTACCAAGTGACCTGGCTGCAGGTGAGCAAGTGATTGGCCAGGACGCCTGAGTGACAGAAGTGGGTCGGAGGGCCTCGCCCAGGATAGCCATGCTGGGGCAGGAAACGCGGTGCTGAGGGTTTAGTGCTCAGACAGGTGACATACCTGCCCAATCCCCAGGAATGGGTCCGCGTCCTGCCTGCGGGTCACCAAGGAATGGGTGTGCAGCGTAGGACCCTGGTGAGGTCCCCTGCTTCCTGCCTGGAGGTTATGCCCGCCACAAGCCCTGGAGGTCACCTTCCCGTTTGTGGGGGATTAGCATGGAGCCGAGGTGTGCCCCAACTTGCCCCCGGTCCCTGGCTGACCGTCTGGTGTCTGGCCCAGAGGAGTGGGGCAGTGCTGAGAAGGTCACACAGCCTCAGGGGCTGAACCTGGCGGGGCCTCAGGGCTCTGGGTCAGGTGAGTCGAGGCTTGCTGCCACTACCCAGGCAGGTAGCTGGGCGCCCAGGCAGCGGGCCTGGGGCCGAGTTGGCCAGTGTGGGAGGGAGGTGCTCACCCTGCTGGTGACTCATGCCCAGGCTCTACTGCGGGCCGGGAGCCTGCCCACAGCCTGGGGGCTGAAGGGCCTCGAGGCCCGAGGGCAGTCTTTCTGTGACACGGGGAGGGACCTGTGAGGAAGGAGCACAGGCTTTGGAAGCAGATGGACCTGGGCTCGAGTCCCCGCCCTGCCACTTGCTAGCCATGTGATTTTGGGTGTATCACCTAACCAGCGTTGGTGCTCAATTAATTCATTTGAATGTATTTCTTACATGTTGAAGGTACGGATGATATATCAGTGAGCAAAACAGATGCATTTTAAATGGACAAATTATTGTATGCTCCATGCCTCAGTTTCCTCATCTGTAAAATGGGCCTGATAAAAATCCCTGTCCTAGCTACATAATCAGCATGTCTGGGGGTACAGAATTCATGTAAACCACCTGCGGAATGCTAAGGTGTCACTCACCTGGCCCCCCAGGAGTGGGTCTGCTTCGAAGCAGGTTGGAACTCATCAGACAAAATGTATTAACCACCTACTATGTGCCACACCCATAATGCTTTTCCTGGGTTACTTCATTTCATTCTTACAACAACCCTCTGGGGTCGGGGCTGTTACTATCCCCCTGTTATAGACGAGGAAGCTGAGGCTCAGAAAAGTGCAGTCATGTGCGTTTGTTCATGCATGCATTTGCCAAGTTAATAAATATTTACTAAGACTTCCTCTATGCCAGGCCTGGGGCCCACTGCTGGGGGACGCAGAAGTGACCCAGGAACTAGCCCTCGGGAGTTTACAGTCCAGTGAGGGGGCTGGGCACACAATTGCACCCAGTGGGATCAGAGAGGATCACATATAATCCCACAGGAGGCGGCAAGAAAGGCTCCTTAGGGACAGCGACTGCCTGATGCGTCACGGTAACAGACGCACAGACTTTGTGCAGGGGAAGAAAGGAGCTGGGGGCGGGGGACTGGACCCAAGTCTGGGCAGAGGGAACCTCTGGGAAAATGCCTGGAGGCCAGAGGAAGCCTGGCTCAAAAGCAAAGCGCAGGCAGCTTGGTGGGGTGGCGGGTGGCGGGTGGCAGGGAGGTGGGTGGGGACAGACCGGCCAGACCACAGGCGGCAGGAGGCTCCCGCGGGTCTGGGTGCGGGGAGAGCTCGGGGGGCCCGCGGCCGCTCTGCACAGGTGCCTCAGGAGGCTGCTGTCCCCTCCAGCAGCCTTGGGACCCGGTCTCAGGGGCCAAGAGCTCGGAGGACGCAGGCTCAGGAACGAGGAAGGGCTCTTTGTGTCCCCAGGGGCTTCGCTCTTGTCCCTGACCTGGTCTCCTGCCCCAGTCTCCGTGACACATGTACACCCCTACCCGCCCACCCCAGCACTGGCCTCGCCAGCCAGCGAGCTCTGCCAGGACCCTTCCCTCTGGGCGGGGCTGCAGGGGTCTGTTCCAGCAGCTCCAGGCACAGGTGGGAGAGTGAGGGGTCTCCAGTAGGGGCGTGCCCCGCTCCCCTGGCCGTTGCGTTGAAAATCAGGAGTAAGTTCCCTTGGTGGACAGATGGGACCCTGAGGTTCAGAGAGGGTACCTACTTGCCTAGGACCACACAGCAAGTTAGTGGTGTGGCTATTCAGGAAGAGAGTGTTCCCGGGAGTGGAAACAGCCTGTGCTAAGGCCCTGAGGCAGGGGCACGCTGGGGACATTAGAAGGACAGCAAGGAGGCCAGTGAGGCTGGAGCCAGGAGAACAAGCAGGGGCGTGGTAGGAGTGAGGTCGGAGAGGGTGGCGGAGCACACTTCGGATCGTTATCTGGAGCTGGTATCTACGTGTATCGTGGCGTCACCAGGATTAAACAAGATACGGAGTGCGAGGAGCCTAAGGCAGGCACACAGTAGGCGCTCAATAAATGCCCAGTCCCTTCTCTGCAGTGGGGGGGTTCCCCGCCCTCTGCGCCCAGGTTTAAAACGTTCGTTGAGCAATTGCGCCCCCTGGTGGTGGCTCTGGTGATGGCTCAGGGTCTGACGCCTCGGTGTCTGGAGTCGCGTCCGTCCCCCTGCCTGGGGGCGGAGGGCTGGACAGTGTCCCAAGGAGGGACCCTGCCCCTTCCCCAGCCCCGTCTGGTTCTGGTTCCTGCTGCTTTCTTCTCTCGAACAACTTCCGAAGCCTAGTTCTTGTCCCCGCCATCTCACTGTTTTTTAAAGAAATCTTTAAAAATTGCCAACACTGTATGAAAATAAGAGAAGCAAAAGGAAAACATTTCCCATGATCTCCTCCCCCAAATTCAAAGGAGTGTTTTCATTTGTCACCGCCGGTCCGGTCTCCCTCTGGTCTTCGTGTAGGGCGTATTCGTGTTTTTGTAGGTCAGGGACTCTTACGCAGAGGTTGGACGGCGTCTGTATCATTTGCAAATGTCTTCTGAGCATCTAGTGTATGCAAGGCGCTGGGGGGACAGCAGAGAATTGCTTAGACAGAATCCCCGGCTGCTGTGGGGTTTACATCCCAGGGGCCTGTGAGACAATACATAAGATATTGGTATGCTGGATGGTACCCAATGCTGTAGGGAAAAATAAAGCCAGGAAGGGGGCCTTGGGGGCTGTTGCAATTTTCAAAGGTCTCATAGAGAGCGAGGTGAGATTTGAGTTAAACCTGAAGAGGGTAAGAGAGCAGGCCATGGGGCTATGGGGAGTTGGTAACATTCCAGGTACAGAGAACAGCAGGTGCAAGGGCCCTGAGGCAGGAAAGGGACAGCAGGAGGCCATTGTGGCTGGGACAGGGCAAATGAAGAAGGGAGTGGCAGGAGGTGGCATGGTGGAGAGAGGGGCCGGGTCAGGAAGGCTTTGCAGGTCAGAAAAGGGCTTTGCATTTGCTGTGAGTGAGATGGGAGCGGTGGTGCTCGGGTTGCATGCAGAGGAGGGCCATGATCTGACGGATTAAAAGCCTCCCTCTGGTTAGACTGGGGGAAGTCTGGGTGAAAACAGAGAGACGGGGAAGGGACAGGCCACCGCTGATCCAGGCAAGGGAGGTGTCAGCTGGCCAGGGAGTGGCAGAGGAGGAGGGGAGGAAGCTCTGGATTCTGTCCTTGGTTTAAAGGCAGAGCCACCAGATTACATGCAGGCCGGGAGCTCGTTCATGATATGTCCTTAAGCTGGACAAGCAAGGGCAAGAAACGTGATCCTTTTTAAATAAAATATATTGGGAAAAAAATCTATATAGATAGTGTGTTTGTGCCTTTCGTACATGGCCAGAGAAAGGTGGAACCGCCCAGAGCGTAGTAAGGCATTCTGCCTTTTGACACGTCACCTCCTTTGTGAATTGGGGACCCTGCCTTGCCTGAGCAGCGTCAGGGGTCCCTCCCACGCACAGGTGGCATTTGGTAAATGTCTTCTCCCTGGGCTGAGGGACTCCGGTCCGGACCCACTGTCCCTGTTCCAAGCACCATCTTTCTACGTCAGCCCCTCCTTTCCCTCCCCCTGCCGGCAAAGGGTGTCGGTCGTGACACGCCTGGACCTCGAGTCTCGAGTCGCGGAGTCCCGGGTGTTAGGCGGTGCTGGGGCGGTGGCTCTCCAGCTCTGGCCCGGGTAAGAAGCAGAGGCTGGTCCAAGTGCAGATTCCCGCCACGATCCCAGAGACAGTGGGGTGTAGGGCGCCCACCCCTGCTGCAGTCTGAGCCCCACACTGTGGGACGCGCCGGACCGAGGGCGCGGCTCGCCGGGTCCCTGTCATATTTTGAGCAGCAGGCTGTGTGTCCCTTGAGTGAGGAGTCAAGTGAGTGCTGGGCTGGGAGGCGAGGGTCTCCAGCCCCCTCTGGCGAATGGAGGTCTCTCTGTTGACCCCTTTGGGTGGGGAGGACCCTCTTGGCCTCGAGGAAGCTGTTGGGGGTTGGGGAGGGGTAGACACTCTGGATGAAGAATATCTTCCCAGAAGCCCTTGCGGGCTGGGGCAGGGGGTCCTAGCCTGTGCCGGGCACAAACTGTGGCAGCTGGCACAGGCCTGACCTATGGCAGGTCAGCACCGTCTCTTCCTGGGGCAGGTCCCCTCCCCTACCTCCATCCCCTCCCCCCCCCCCAGCGCCCTGGCTGAACTGCTGGGCTGGGGATCAGGGAGGTTGGCCCGGCCACCTTTCAGCCGTGTGGCCCAGGCTAAGTCACTCCAGCTCTCCCCACTCAGACAGCTGTCGTGAGGCTCGTGGGGGTGCGCACGAGAGATGCCAGCGCACAGTAGGCACAGGTGACTGCCCGCTCTCCCCTTTCCGACCAGGTCCGGCGGGCGCCAGATGGCCAGGGTGGTGAGAAACTTCCTGAAGGCCCAGCAGGTGCAGGCGCCCGTGCAGCTCTACTCGGACTGGCTCTCCGTGGGCCACGTGGACGAGTTCCTGTGCTTCGTGCCGGCAGCCGACCGAAAGGTGTGTCCCCTCCCGTCTGTCCTGCCTGAGCCACTTTGCCCTCGCCTGACCCGATGGGATCAGACAGGGCAAAGCCACCTGGACCAGCTCGTCCCTGTGCCCAGAGGGAGCTCGGGTCAGGACACCCTTGGGGTCAGGCCATGTTAGTCGGGGGAGGGGGACTACTTGGAGGCGGCCGAAGCCTCAAGCCAGGAAGGCACCTGTTTGCTCACTACTCGGTGCTCATTCTCACACTTACTGCCTGTTCGCTTGAGCCAAACCCCTCAGCCAAGAGCCGGGAATGACATTGATAATAATTGGTAATATTCACCGAGCACCTGCTACGTGCCAAACAGTCCACATATTTTAATTCATTTAATCTTCCAACCAGCCTCCATGAGGTGGGTGCTATGATTATTGCCCCCATTTTACAGGTGAGGAAACTGAGGCTTGGAAGTGCCATTAACTCACCCAAGCTCACACAGCCTGCAGCTGGCAGGATAGGATTCAAATCCAGGTGTGGGTCTGGGCCTGTAAGCATCCAGCTCCACAGCCTTGCAGAGGTGGCCAGGGAGGGCCCAGCCCTCGGGGAGCAGCCTGGGCGAGGAGGCCTCCCAGTGACCAGTGCTTACGGCCCAGTGGCGAGAGCTCTGACAGGGGCTGGGACAGGAGGTGGCACTGCGGAGCATATGCCAAGGAGCTATCCTTCTGCCAGTGCAAGAGACACCTGAATTGGGTCTTCAGGGAAGAAATTGGAGTTCCCTGGTGGGCAAAGTGAGGAAGGGCCTCTGGGCAGGTAGAATAGCACAGGCAAGGGCCTGGAGCCGGGAACCAGCTTGGAAGACCAGGAGAACTGCAGACGGTTCTTTGTGGCTGCTGGGCAGGGCTGAGGGCGAGAGGGGGGCCCGTGCACAGTCAGGCCCCTGCTGAGTTCGGGTCTCCTGTGTCCAGGGGGATCCTGTCCACTGAGCCCTTCTCCCTCCCTCTGTGCCAGGGCTTCCGGCTGCTCCTGGCTAGCCCCAGCGCTTGCCTCAAACTCTTCCAGGAGAAGAAAGAGGAGGGCTACGGGGAGGCGGCCCAGTTTGATGGTGAGTGCCAATGGCCCGGTCAGCCCTGGGGATCTGTCTTGTCATCACCAGCCTGGACACTGCTGACGCCAGTTACAGCTGTGCCCTCGGGTGTAGCCCCTTCACCTGCAGATCTCGCGGCTGGCTCGGAGCCCGACACCTGCGCGTGGGAGCTAAGGATGAGGGCTCTCCTTTCTTGGGTCGGGGATGGGAAGAGACGGGACGGTGGATTGCCCCAGGTCCTCTGACGGGTGGGGCACTTCCTGGGCCACGCCCCAGGGGAGGAAAGGGGCAGGAAGCCACGAGTGCCCCACGTGCCAGTCTGGGCCAGGCGTGTTCAGGTTCTCGCTCCTGTCTGATCCCTCACCCCCTTTCCTACCCCTGTTCATGGAAGAGGAAACAAGCTCAGAGAGGACGAGTGGCTTGCCCGGGTCTATGCAACCACCAAGCAGCAGGGCTGGGAGCTCAAGAGTGGGAGGAGGGGAAGCCAGGCTCTGTGGTCAGGGGCCTCCTTCAGGAGCCGCCAGACCCTCCAGGACCTGGTTGGCCCATCTGAGCACAGGCCTCCGTGTTCTCACCCGGGGAATGGAGCCTTGGAAGGGATGCGGTGCAGCCTTCCGCATGGAAGGTCCTGGGTTCAAATCCTGGTCTTGACACTTGCTGGCGGTGGTATCAGGGTGTGTTCTGAATCTTTCAGTGCCTCAGTTTCCTCTTCTCTGAATTGGAGGTGATAATTAACCCCTCCTGTAATTGTTTTAAAGACTAATAATAAATGAAGTAGGGTGTCCAGAGCATGGTGGGCATACAATAATGGTACCTGTACCATAATTATTAGGTTTGGAGTCCTGGAATCCCTTCCCAAGGGGTTGCTGATTGATCCATTACCATGTTTTACCTGCAGCCAGGCCCCAGGCCCATCAGGGTCTCCAGTCTCTTGCTTTCTCCATCCTGGCTTTGGAGCCTGGCCCTGAGGTGTGAGGGAAATCCTGGCCTGGATTCTGCAGCCCAGGCCCGAGGTGGCCCCTGGGAGGCAGTGCTGCCTGAGCCCACACACCGTCTTTCTCTTGCAGGGTTGAAATACACGGGAAAGATAAGCATTAATGAGATGCTGGCGGACAGACGCCTCCAGAGCGACAGTCTCCACGCACAGGTGAGGGGCAGGACCACCCGCTGCTCTAAGGGGTCCCTCACCCTCCAGCAGAAGCAGCCCCAGGAACTGCTGGGTGGTGGGGGACTTGGCCCTGGGGCTCTGCTTCTCCTGGGGGCTGCTGCGACCTGTGGGTGGGACAGAGCCTCTGCCTGACAGTCTGATGGGGGAGAGCCCTCGGGGGGCCCCTGGCCCTGCTCTGGGGAAGTGACCCCTTTCCCTGGGCGCAAACCTGAGCTCTCAGCTGCGAGGTCTGGTGAAACCAGAGAGATGTTGGGGAGAAATAGGGCCCAGTGGGGGTGGGGCAGGGACGGGAGGGGGAGTGGGGGGATCCTGTGAGAACAGGTGGAAGGAGGGCTCAGGCAGGGGCAGGGCTCACCCAAGGACCAGGCCTGCCACGTGCCCGGTGTGGAGCCTGGCACAGAGCCGGGCTCGGTGGTAAATGGGAGGCGGCCCCTCACCCCTCCGAGTGGTGCCCGGCGCCTTCTCTTGAACTGCTGAGATGGGGCAGGAGCATCACGCTGTGGCCGTGGCTGGGACAGTGTGTTGTGGTGACAAGGGCTTTTGGAACCAGAAGCTGCCCGGGTCCAAACCCGGTCTCCGCCACCTCCTGGCTGTGTGCCCTCGGGCAGGCTGCTTGAGCCTCAGTTTCCCCAGGACAGCTCTGGCTTCTAGTGCTCAGAGCTGTTGTGAGGCTCAAAGGAGCCAAGGGGCACAGAGGGCTGCACGGGCCGGCGCGCAGTAGGCGCTTGGCAAGCGTGACGCCCTTCCTGGTCTCGGGGTGTGCCCTGGCCCCAGAAATGCATCGACTGGAACCGCGAGGTGCTGAAGCGGGAGCTGGGCCTGACGGAGCGAGACATCGTGGACGTGCCCCAGCTGTTCTCCGTGAGGGGCTCCTACGCCGAGGCCTTCTTCCCGGACATGGTGAGCACTTCGGGCAGGGTCCCGGCCGGGGGGTGCCGGGGTCAGAGGAGAAGCCCTCGCGGTCAAGGGCAACTGGCGCAGACCCTGCAGCCGTCTCCAGAGTCTGCTTTGTGCAGACAGAGAATGTTTCCATCAGGGGGTCTCAGCCCTGGCAATTTTGCCCCACGGACAGTGAGGTGGGTGGCCCTGGCACCTCCTGGGTAGAGACCAGGGCTGTTAACACCCCGAAGTGCACAGGACGGCCCCCGCCACCAAGCGCTCTTCTAATTTTTTACTTGTTCCAAATGGAAAAAGAAGTCATGGTTTTCTTCCAGATGTTCCCAGCTTCTGTCTCTGGCCTCAGCTGCTGGCTCTGTCCCCACCCCCGCTGCTCCCCAGTAGGGCTCCTGAGTTGGGCAGGTGGGGCAGGCGGTGGCCTCCCGGCGGCTCTCATTAACGGAGCAGCTGACAAGCAGATGGGCAGAGGTGATCTCACCTGCGTGTCACCTGGGAGCGGCCTAGCGATGCTATCACTGCAGGCCAGGCCAAAGCGCCCATTAACCCCTTGGGAAAGGATGTTGGGGTGCTGGCAGCTGGGAGGGGTGGTCCCCCAGGATGGGGCTAGACCCTCCCTCTTCGCACTGGGGCCTTTGGCGAGAATCCCTCTCACTGGACAAGCCAGGGTCGGAGGTGAACTTGGGGATCAGGACGCAGCGGGAGGCAGGTGGGGAGGACCTGCTGTTGCCTGTGACTCCGCACTGGGGGGTTCCAGCCCCAGGTGCTGGCAGAGCCCTTGGAGGGAGGATCTCTCAACCCCATAGCTCTGTTGCTATTTTGGGCTGGGTGATCCTTTGCTGTGGGCGTTGTCCTGCTCATTGTAGGAGGTTTGGTGGCCTCCCTGGTCTCTACCCACTAGATGCCAGTAGCACTCCCCTAGTTGTGACAATCAAAGTGCCCTAGGGCACAAAATTGCCCCCATGGAGAACAACTGCTCCAAGGCAGTGTTGTCTGTTAGAACTTTCTGTGATGATGAAAGTATTTTATATCTGCACAATACAGTACGGCAGCCACTCAGCCACGTGTGGCTATGGGGCACTTGAAATGTGGCCAGTGCAGATAAACAACAGACATTTTCATTTTATTTGATTTGCAGTTTAACAGCCACGTGTGGCTAGCGGCTGCCATACTGGACGGTGAAGCCACAGGGGGCTGTTTGGCTCTGATTCTGGCTTAGGGTGGGGGAAGGGTCTAGGCTGGAGCCCATGACCTTGGTCAGCCTCCTCGGGCCGTGGCCTGGCCTCCACCTGCTGGAAACCCCTCCCCATCAGGCACCCTCGTTTATCAGATGGGGAAACTGAGGCCCTCAGAAGGAGAGTGGGTGACTGGCAGAGCTGGGAGCAGCCCCCAAGCTCGTGGCTCCTCACTTGGGAGGAAGAGAGTGGTCCTGAGTCTGGCTCTTTGCCCCGTTTCTGCTCTTGTCCCCTGTATGCCCCACCCCCACCTATCATGTTCTGGCCCATTGGTGGGCAACTAGGTAGTTTGGGGCCAAGGCCATGGGACTGACTCCATGGGACCCTCCAGCTTCATGTTGGCCCTGGCCATGGATGGCCCTCCAGGGGAGAGGGCTCAGGGCATGGAGAGTTTGAGGGCACAGAGTCCAGGACAGCCCAGAATCACCTTGTGGACAGCAGGTCCAAAGTCCCCTTTAAACCCAAGGGCGGCCCCTTATGACTCTTGCCATGGATCTGGGCTGAGATTCCCTCTAAGGAACCTCCCTGCCCCGGCACTGGAGAAGCTTCCCTTCCCCGGCATTAGGGCCCCAAGCCTGCTCCACAACCAAGAGAAGCAGAGGACACGCAGGTGTCCCCAAGGGCTTCCAGTCCCTTCCTCCAACCCCTCAGTCCCACAGGTAGCCAGAGTACCATATTTCTGGCAAGATATAAAGAGTATGGGTTTTGGCATGAGTCGGATCCAAGTCCAGATTTTAGTCTCATTGTTCTCTGGCTGTGTGGCTGTTATGTTGCTTAACCTGTCCAAGCCACAGCCTCAGAGGGAGGCTGTGAGATTTGGTGATGATATGTCTGGCACACAGAAGTTGTTCAATGAATGGTACCAATGATCAGGGCTGCCAAGGACAGTTGAGCAAGCTGTGTACTGCACAAGCACACCACACTTACGAGGACTGTCACACCATAGACTTTACAGATGTGCATATTTATTGTACAATGACAGATGACAATACATTCTCTTATTCTAACCAAGTTGTTATAATATGACAATTTTATGATAGACAGAAGGAAGTGTTGGAGGCAGGGGTGACTTTGGTTCGTGCAAAGTTACTGTGTATGTCACGGGCAGCCCTGGCTGTTACTAATCCTCCCCTCCAATCCTGAATCTGTGCCTTCTCTGCCTCCATAGATCCTAGTTCTTGAGCGAGCCCCAGTCCTGGCAGCCCAGGAATGCTGGCGGGAACGGGACGGGCCCTGGGGATGGGCCGGCAGCAGCCAGAGCCCAGAAGGGGCGCAGGGGATGGGCATTCCCAGCCAGCCCGCCTCCCTCCTGCTTTCTCTGCGTTGCAGGTCAACATGGTGGTCTTGGGCAAGCACCTGGGCATCCCCAAGCCCTACGGGCCCATCATCGACGGCCGCTGCTGCCTGGAGGAGAAGGTGCGGTCCCTGCTGGAGCCGCTGGGCCTCCGCTGCACCTTCATCGACGACTACCTGTCCTACCACAAGCTGTCGGGCGAGATCCACTGCGGCACCAACGTGCGCCGGAAGCCCTTCTCCTTCAAGTGGTGGAACATGGTGCCCTGAGCTGGCGCCCTCCCGCCGTCCTCCCTGCCCTCTGGCCGGGGGACCCCGCCCTCCTGGCCTCCATCCTCTTGGGGGGCCTTGGCGCTTTGCAAACGTGCCGGTCACCGTGGGCACCAGGACACAGGGACGGCCGCTGCCCGTCCTTGCCTCCGGAGTGGCCTGCCCAGCTCAAGAAGGACTCACCGCACTCTCCCGCTCCTCTTCCTCGCCCACAGCCCCAGAGGGTCTGGAGGAGCCCAGCAGCCGTGGAACGGCCCCCCGCGAGGGCCCGGGCGGGCGCACCCCGCTTTTAATCACTCCCCCCATCCTGTCACCTCCCTGAGGCACACGGATAATAGCTGCCTGCGCCCCCCACCTCCCCAGGGCCTGCGCTCCAGGGTGGGGGCCGGGTTCCAGGCTGCCTCTGGCTCCCTCGAGACTGAGAGGGGAGACCAGAGCCCTCCTCTTCCTCCACCCCCTTTCTCCTCCCAAAGCTATGGAACCCCCCGCCCCAGTGCACTTCAGCTGCATGCAGCCAAGCAAGGACAGGAAAACCCAGTGTCCCAGGGCCCATTTTAAAAAGAAAAAAAAAAACAAGACAACAAAAACCCTTTAATACCTGACTCTGTCCTCAGCAGGGTGCTTGTTACCTGCCAGGGAAGCCTTTAATTACTAGAGCTGGCACTGCCGGCTCTAATGCTAGAGGCCACATCAGGCCTGAGGACACTCAGGAGGACGAGGCAGGAGGGGACGGCCAGATGGCAGAGAAGGCCCAGTGCCCACGGAGGGCAGATCTCGGGGCCTAGAGGCTTCTGCGTCCCGGGTTCCTGGGCTCTGGGGTGAGGACTGTGGGTTCAAAGTGCGCCGGCTGTTCCAGATGTAGCAGGGGGCGGGGCCCAGATGTGAGAAGAGGGCGGGGGGCATTAAGTTATCTCTGCAGGTGGGGTTTAATTTCCTTTAATAGCCTTTAATTATCCCCCTTCCTCTGCAGGCAGTGGGAGGGGAAGGCTCGCTGTCTCTCTCAGCACCCTGGGACCCAGCGGGGTAGCTCGGGTTTCACTTCTGAGTGAACCCCGTGGCAGGCCCGTGTCCCCTCCCACAGTAGGGACGACAGAGCTGCCTCGGGAGGCTAATAGCCCTGGGTGAGGTCACCGACATGTGCGCAGGCCGGTGGGCTGGGCAGGAGGGAGCCAGCCTGCCCTCCTTCCTCCCCACCTGTGGGACCTTCCCGGGGCTCCTCTGCCTGTCTGGGTTTTTGGTGGCCCTCGGCTCAGACTGAGCCAGCTACTGTCACTCTTAGCCTTAGAACACCGAGCAAACAGAGGCTTACAAGGAACTGCTATGGTTAAAGGGGGGGAGGGGAGGACCTGGATCCTCCCCTTCCAGAAGTTTCTGCAGAACCCCATTTGCAAGCTCCTGCGTTAGCTGAGCCCCCTCTGCTTAGGATCGAGACACAGCCTAGGCTGAGCCAAGAGGGAGGAGCAGGAGGCTCTTCAGGGCCGAGGGTGTGAGGCTGAGGTTGGGTCTCCCCAGGGAAGGAGCTGTGGGCGGGAGGGGGTGGGCGTGGGGGAGAGATGGGAGTTTGGGGGGGACACGCCTTCTGAGCCACACTGAGCGTAGGAAGCTCTGGAGTCACTAGGGGGCCCTGGTGTCCACTCTGAGAATGTCCTGGGTGACCAGTCACCTCCTTTCTGATCAATAAAAGACGTCAGCAAGCATTTCAAGCGGCTGCCTCGTTGGCCTCTGTTGTTGGGCTGCGGCGGGTGGGGGGCTGAGTGGGGGCTGCTTCCAGTCCCACCGCCTTGCCACCAGCTCCTTGGCCTCACTCTGCTGGCACAGCCCCTACCCGCAGGGACAGCCTCCCAGCGCCAAGGCCCTGCCGGCAGGCAGGCTGACTCAGCAGGACGGCGGGCACATGCCCATTGCCCTGGGGCCGACCGGCCCTGCTGAGATGGGCATCACGGGAGGGACGGGTCCTGCCTCTTCCTCCCTTCTCCCTTCCCCGGGGCCACCTCCATCTCTCAAGGACGCCAAAGAGAGGTCAGGGGAGGCAGCTGGGCCCTGTTGGCAGAGGCAGTGCCCACGACCACAGGCCACCCCAGTTGCCTTCCATTTGTGCCTTTAAAGTGTCTCTAAGTTACCTGGCCTCTGTGGTCTGATTCCAAGGCCTAAACATATCCCCTTTTCATCTTACGCACTTACTGCTGCCTCAGATTATACCCTTTGGCACTCATTCACTCATTTTTTTCATTTTAGCTTTTGTTGTGGACCGAGAGGGAAAAAGTTGCTGCCCATACGTCATTGACACTTTAGTCTGAATGAGACACAGACCTGTTTCTAAAAGCTGGTATTAACGGGGGAGAAGTGAAGGCATGGGTCTCTTTCCAAGAGAGACAAAGGGCTCTGAGCAGGAGGCTGGTAGTGCCCAGGGGGAGCCTCAGCTTTCTTTCTGCTCCCCAGCTGTGCTCACAAGACCATGGGTCTTCCTCCTGAGTTTGAACTCTAACCCGTAGCTGAGTGAGTCACCAAGCCATTTTCCAGCTGAAAAAGTGAAGCTGTCACTTGACCCAGCAGCCCAGCGGCTCTCCTTGAAGAGAACGCGCTTCCTAGAAACTGGGACCCAGGTGTGACAGTCTCAGGGTCCTGCTAAGATCCTTGAGCTGGGGACGCTGGGGAGCGGGTCCTGGTCCCCACCCTGCCCGGAGTGTCAACACTGCTAGGGAGGAGGGAGGAGGCCTTTATTCAGCACATTCTGGGTCCCGCTGTTATCTCTCCTTGTTATCTCTCCCGGGGCCAGTGATTAGCTGCATTTTCTACAGGTGAGGAAACTCAGGCTCCCGGAGAGGAGACATTACCCCCACCCCCCATCGTGGGTGCACGGTGGAGCCTGGCTCTGAACCCAAGACTCCTCTCCCCAGAGCCCTTGTTCCTGCTGTTTTGGGTGCTCAAATGCTACCTCTGGCCTCAGTTTCCCCACCTGAGGGGTAAGCCTTCCTACTCTGACATTCTAAGCTCCCCCTGGCTGGGGAGGGTTTTCACCCTCATCGTTGACCTCTTTCAGAGGTTTTTGGCATCTAATAATAATAATACCCACAATAGTAATTCGACAATGCCAAGCCCCATCCTAGAGCTCTGCCAACCTTGGCCCATTTGCTCAGCAACCATTGCTTAGACGGGGAAAGTGAGGCACAGAGCAATGAAGAGACTTGCCCAAGGTTGCCCAGCCAGGAAGTGGCTGACGCAGGGCTAAAACCAAGTCTGCCTTTAAAATACATGCAAAAAAATAAGTAAATAAAAATAAGTCAGTGTTTCTCAAAAGGCATCAAAATCCTGTGAGGTGCTTGTGAAAAATCCACATGCCGGCTGCATCCCCCAACTTGCTGCCTGGAGCGGGGCCTGGAAATTTGCATATTCACCTGCTGCCCCAGCGGAGTTGGGAAGCTCCCCGCTAAACCACAGTGTCTCTGAAAATGCTGGAAAAAGGGGTCGGGGATAAGGATGGGTCCAACATCAAGACTGTACATCTCTGCACATCCTCCTCCCTCGCCCCCAACTGTCTGCGGTGCCCAGGACAGATATCTGTGGGGACTTAGAGCAAGAAATTAACTCCCTGCCTGCTGAGGTGGGGGCAACAGGTGCATATGCAAATATCGGGTCCCTTCCAGCCAATCCTGAGCTCTCGGCTGGGGAGGAGGCTGGGCTTCCAGGACTGGAGCCAATGAGCTAGCACCCTGAGCTGGAGGGGCGGGGCCAGGGATGTTTAAACCTCACTGTGAAGGGCCTCTGGGGCAGTGCTGGGGTTGGTGGCGGTAGCCCAGTCCAAGGCTACCATGTCGCTGCAGAGGATGGTGCGTGTGTCCCTGGAGCATCCCACCAGCGCCGTGTGTGTGGCTGGCGTGGAGACCGTCGTGGACATTTATGGGTAAGACCCAGAGGCGAGTTGGCCCTTCTTCCCTGCAAGCTGGGCAGGGCGTCTTCAGGCTCAGGCCTGGCTTGGCTGCCCATTCCCCAGCCTTGACCTTGGAAAAACAGCTAATCAGGGAAGCCTGGGTCCTTGCCTTGGTCAGCCGGGGTCTCTCGAAGACCCCAGCCAGGGGATTTAAAGTGCGGGAGGCTGAACAGGGTAGAAGAGGCTTGCACTGGCTGAGCTCTGGTCCACGGCAGGTGGGTGGGGGGAACGGGGCACTCTCTCTGTCCAAAGAATCCTGCAGGCTGGGCTGGGCGTCTGTCTGGAGCACATGAGAATAGGAAGAGGCGTATGCCCCCACCCCCATCCTACGCCTGTGAGCCTGGAAACAGAGTGTCAATCATTTTTTAAAAACCATTTGCACTTACATAGCACTTACTATGTGCCAGGCACTGCTCTAAGAGCTTGAAAAAACTCTTGAATTTAACCCTCAAACACTAACTCAAATTTAACCCTCGCAACAACCCTATGAGCCAGGTTCATTATCAGCACCATCTCACCCGACCAAAGGGAAAACCCGAGGCACGGAGGGGCGAGCCATTCCCTTAAGTCACACAGTGGCAAAGCTAGGATTTAAACCCACAGTCTGACGCTTTTAGCTGCTCTGCCGCCTGAGGGATTTCAGGTCTGGTTTCTTCCGGCCATTCAACACCCGTGTGTCATGCCTCTGCTGTGTGCCAGCTCATGCCCTTAAGGCCCACCGTCTCTCTCCCAGGAAGAAAAGGGGGGGGGTGGGCAGGGTTTTGGGAGCTGGACTCCAGGAACCATCGGGGAGTTGGCTTCTTAGGCTTTTGAGGAGCTTCCAGGGTCACAGGCATAAGGCCGAGCTGGGAACAGGTGATCGGGACGCTGAGATGATTGCTTGTCACAGGGGCTGTCCCGGACACTGTAGGACGTTGAGCGGCACCTGGCCTCTATTTACCAGAGGCTGGTAGCACACCCCTCAGTTGCGACAACCAGAAACGTCTCCAGATGCTGCCCAACGTGCGCTGGGGGGCAAAATCACCCACCCATTGGGAACAAGTATCCTAGACTAAGACTTTTACAGTCAGAGTTGGAAGCCGCGGTGGGGTTTGTCCCGGGGATTGGAGGAGGGGGTGAGGAGCTGGTCATGGGAGTGAACCAAGTCTGGAACAGGCCCAGCCTCGTAGCTGGTGGGTGGGCAGTGAGGAGTAGGGAGGGATCCGACGGCTACTGAAGGAGGTGCAGCCACAGAGGCTGTGCCGAGGGGTGACGCGGGAGGAGGGGTGCCATGTGACCTGGCGCCGCTGCCCGCTCCGGGGCTGTGTGCCACGGGACTGACTCACCTGCCGCAGCTGCCTCGTGCCCGTGGGGCAGATGTGTGTCCAGTTTGACCTGCCCCGGGAAGCCTGGCGCTGGCTCCTCCCCACAGAGCTTCCTTAAAGGACAGGGGACAGGTCAGGGCGACCAGAGGCAAAGGCCGCAGCATCTTGGTGTCACCTGAGATGAGCCGTGTTGGGGATTTGCAGAGAACGCCAGGGGTGGGACAGCCATGGGGTGGGGATGGAAGCTCTGGAATCGTCAACTGTGCGATTCCAGGGCCCCCGTGATAAAAGCACCCCGTGCGGCGATACTGCGATCCTAGGCGCTCAGCCTGTGGGCCGACAAGAGAAAGGGCAGTAGGTGTGGCCGCCGTGTCCTGCTCTGTGACTTCCCAGCTGTCTGACCTTGGGAAAGCCCTTTAATCTCTCTGAGCCTCTGTTTTCTCATCTGTAGAATGGGGATAATAATCCTATCAGCAATGACACTGAGCACCTGGCCCACGGCAGTCCCTGCCCTGAGCACGTTACTCATTCTCGCCACAGTTCTGTGAGGCGGCCACTATCACCATACTCGTTTTATAGATGAGGAAACTGAGGTACAGAGAGGTTAAATAACTTGCCCAAGGTCACACAGCCAGTGAATGGCAGAGCCAGATGCAACCCAAACAGCTCAGCCTTAGTTCAAAGGGCCGTCAGGAGGAGTGAATGGGAGGGTGCGTGCGAGGTATCTGAGTGATGCCGGCTCCTGTGAACAGTCATTACTGTCATCAGTGTCGCCATTTTAAGGCTCTGTCCTAGGCATGCGGACAGCCTCGAGCACCCCACACCTGCCATGCACAAGGTGGCTGGGGAACAGCCTCTGAACCACACTGGGAGAAAGGCGGGGTGAGAAGAGAAATGAGCGCAGGCCGAGCAATCAAGGCAGCCTTCCTGGAGGAGGGCACCAATCGGAGCCTCGAAGGATGAGCACAGGCAAGACCATCAATAGATTCAATCCTGTCTTCCTGTCTCCCCAGGAATTGGAGACGTTCTAGACCTGATTCTGGGGCTTTTCTTTCCTGAGCAGTGATTCTCAGGACAGAGGAAAGGGACGGAAGGCTAGTACCCTGGTGCCCTGAGCCACGCACTGGGCGCCGGGTGTCTCATCTGCTCCTCACTGTCACGGGAGGCAGACTTCAAAGTCCCCATTTTACAGATGCAAGAAGGGAGGCTGGGAGGGATGGTGCCTGACAAGTCCCACGCCATAAGGCACGGCTGAGACTTGAACCAGATGCCACCAAGTCCCACCGTCCAGGTGGTTTCCAGGTAGCTCCTTCTCAGTGCTCGGACATCAGCACAGAGCCTTGGCGTGGGAGGAAAGCTGGCTTGGTTCTTACTGGGCAAAAAGGAAACCTCGGGATGACCTCCAGTGGGGGGTTCCCTCCAGGGGTACGAGTAGCAGAGGGACTGGACCCACTCCCGGACTGGGCTGGGCGCCTTTGGGATTCATCACCTGATGGGCGTGGGGGGCAGAGTCCAGGTTGAAGGGAGGCATCTGTGGGGTCCTACTCGCCCCTTCGTTTGTTAGATGGGCAAACCGAACCCCTGCCCAGGGTCACGCAGTGAGTTAGGGACCAGACTGAAACTAGAAACCAGGTCTTGCAGTTCAAACAAATGATGTGCGACTGTTGGTGAAGGGGAAACTGAGTCACGGAGATGCCGAGACTCGCCTGGAGTGGGGGTCCTGGTGGGGCTGGGGTGCCCCTGCGCTGGAGGACTCGCTCCGCGTGCTCCCCGATGCACAACTGTGTGGGCCCCCCATCCAGGGGACGCTGGAAGGGGCAGGTGTGGCGTGCGTGGCTGCAGAGGGGCCCGGCGCTCACAGCAGCCCAGAAGGTGGCCGAGTCTTTTAGTCCCTTTCTGAGGACAGCCCAGACACCTCTGAGAGGGGCCGCCCTGACCTTGGGGTACACGTGTCCCCCACCTCGGAGGGACCCCAAGCGGCAGCACTTGCAGAAGAGGGAGGGCAGGGACAGTGAGCTGTCACCCTCCCCTTCTCTCCAGCCCAGAGCTCCTCTAGCCTGCTGCGTGCTGGAACCTCCTGGGACCTTTAGAAAGAACAGGTGCTGCGGCCCCGCCTGGGACAGGCCGATTCGGCCCAGCTGCGCAGGGGCCTCCGCGTCGGGGGTTTTTCGAGACCCGTCGGGGTGAATGTGCGCCAGGGTTGAGAACCTGCCCTCCCTGCCAGGACCGACGACTCACGTCACCGCTTGCTGGCTGCCTAACGGAGCCAGGAACCCTGAGTTTTGGTCCTGGCTCTGTCACCACTGGCTGCGTCATCTTGAGCACCTTCCTATTTCTCCTTGGGCCTCAGTTTCCCCATACACACCCTGAAGGGGTTGGGATAGAATAGCGGGTTTCAAGCTCTGCTCACCGAGGCCCCTGAGGCCCCTCCCCGATTTGACAGAGCAGCTTCCCTTCCGACGACCCGGGATTTTGTCCGGAGCAAGAGCTCGGGCCTGCCCGCGCGGAGAGCTGGGCTGCTGTGTCTCCAGCTCTCAGGGCTGTCGAGGCTTTGGGGACAGCTCTGTGTGGACCAGTTTCCAGGGGTGGGCATGGAGGGCCGGGCAGGACTCAGGGGGGACAGCGTTTCTGTCGAGGAGGCCAGCAGAGTTGGGTGGTCCGGCAGCCTCGTGGACTGGAGGGAGGGGACCGGGAACCGCCACCCAGAGCTCAGCTGTCTGGGCCTCGGTTTCCTCTGCCCCCGTGCGGGCCAGCTCGGTGGGGACTTTGTAATCCTCTTGCCAACTTTTTTGTTTTCAACCCTGGGGACCACTCCCATCAGTTTCTCAGCCCCTGGGATATCGGGTACGGTTTTCTCAGACGCCCAGGCCCTGAGCCCATGAAGGGGGAGGATGGATCTGTTTGCAGGGGAGTGGGGACAGCGCTGGCTGTGAGCCCTGGCTCCGTTACTCACCAGCTGTGTGGCTTTGGGCAAGTCGCCTGCCATCTCTGAGCCTCAGTTTTCACAACTGTAAAGTGGGGGTAGTAGCACACACATCACATGGCTGTGGGAGCTACCTTCATCACCACCGTCACCATCTTCCTCCTCACCATTAATGGAGGTGATTCGAGAACACAAAGGAAGACCCGAGTCACCCCTACACTCCCGGGGGCCAGGGACCAGCGTTTCTGGGACAGCCCGCTCTTAGCCGTGGCTCTCAGACGTCAGCGAGCGTCTGAATGGTTTCAAATGCGGATTCCATCGCCCTGCCCACAACACTTCTGGTTCTTGGAATCTGCATTTTCAATAAGGTGGGTCTGAGGTTGGACACTTTTAGGGTGACCGCTGTGCTGGTTTGCTGGGACTTTCCGAATTTTAGCACAGCAAGTTCTGCTTCTCAGGAACGGCCTCAGTCCCAGCACACCAGAGCTGTTGGCCCCCTGCCGGGCTCTACCCACCGCTCACCCTCCTCTGCCGCGCCAGCTGGGCCCTCAGCCGCCCGGGGGGACCTTGGACAGTCCTGTGTGTGGACGGCGTCAGCGGGGAAGAGCTCAAGCCCTGAACCGTGCTCCCCCTGGGCTGGGCTGGGAACCCTGTCCAGCGCCGCCCAGAGCCAGCATGTGGGGACTCAGCCACGCTGGCAGCTCGAGGTGGCCTGGCCAGAGGAAGAACTCTGTCCAGGCAGGGCTCTGGCTGCTTCTATCCTCCGGGAGATGGGGAACCGATCTTCCTGTACCTGACACAGGGTCTCCTCCCAGCAGCCAGCCCTGCAATTCCCCTAACTCACAGCTTACATGACCCGCATGAGGGCCGGGCTGGGGTCTGGAGCCCTACCCTCTAGTTGCTTCCCTTCTAGGCCTCAGTTTCCCCAGCAGTGAAACGAGGGCATGACTGTCGCTCATCCTGAGTGCTTTGCCCACACTGGCTCCTTTAATCTTCCCTTCATTCCCCACCAGACATGTCGATGCTGAGGGTCATTCCCTCAAGCTCACACACCCAGGCCTCCTGGCCCCAGGGTCCACCGTGTCGCCCCTCCTGATCAAGAACCATCGTTGGCTCCCCATTACCTAGGGAGGAAATGAAAACAAGCTTGTTACAGCCTGAGTCTAAACCTGACCTCTGAAGGAGGCCCATGGTGAAAACACTTTCCCCTCTCGTGTGTCTCCCCTGTGCCTCCCCCAGCCACCCAGCCCTCCCTCCACCTGCCTCCATCCGCCCACTTCCTGCACCCTAATTTACTATAATAACCCCTTCCCCGGCCCGGGCCGGTGGTGTTCCAACCTCTCCGGCCTATTATCGCACTCGGGCCTCGTGACTGCCCGTGGGGTTGGCCGAGTAGGTGTCATTATCCTACTTTATAGCTGAGATTACCAGGCCCAGACAGACTAAGTGACTTAGTCAAGGTCACCTGGCTGATGTGTGACCCAGCCTGGTGCAGAACCTAATTCTTGACTCTGGTCTGGGCACCACCCAAGCCCTCACTTCTGCGGCCTCTCCCTTCCCCGACCTCGGACGTAGCTGGTTCCCGCTCTGGGTGAAGCCCCTGCCTGGGCCACTGTCCCGGGGCCCTTCCACCCCATCAGGGACCCCCAGCACTCACGCAGGGCCTGGCGCAGGGAGGGCCGGGGCTGGGGTTTGGGAACTGCAGGGGGGTTTCCCGGTGGAAGGACCATCTCGGCGCTCAGCCCCAGCTCAGGGACACCTGGGGCTAAGGGGCAGCCTGGGGTTTGGGGAGCTCTGTCAAAAGGTCACAAGCTTCCTGGGGAGCAGAGGTCGGTGCCCCGGAAGTGGGGCTGAGGCAGGGGCTAAGTGTCTCCCTGAGAGTGAGAGGTGCCCTTCCCGCCCGGCTCTGTCTCCCTGTGTCTCTGTCTTTCTGACTCCCTGTCTCTGACTCTGTACCTCTTTAGGCCTCTCCAAGACTCTTTGTCCCTGTCTCTGTGTCTCCATGCTTCTCTGTCCAGCTCCTCCATGTCCCCTGCCGGGGCTTGGCCCACACGCCCAGGGCAGAACAGGCCAGGGTCACCTCCAGCCCTGGAATCACAAAGTTGCCAGACAAAATAGAAGATGCCCAGTTAAATTTGAATTCCAGATAAACAATTAATACTTTTCTGGTACAGGTATATCCCAAATATTGCATGGGATATACTTATACTAAAGTGATTATTGGTTTTTTTATCTGAAATTCACATCCAGCTAGGTGTCTGTTTTTTTTTTTTTTTTCTTTTTTGAGACAGAGTCTCACTTTATTGCCCAGGCTAGAGTGAGTGCCGTGGCGTCAGCCTAGCTCACAGCAACCTCAAACTCCTGGGCTCAAGCAATCCTGCTGCCTCAGCCTCCCAAGTAGCTGGGACTACAGGCATGTGCCACCATGCCCGGCTAATTTTTTGTATATATATTAGTTGGCCAATTAATTTCTTTCTGTTTATAGTAGAGATGGGGTCTCGCTCTTGCTCAGGCTGGTCTCGAACTCCTGAGCTCAAATGATCCGCCCACCTCGGCCTCCCAGAGAGCTAGGATTACAGGCTTGAGCCACCGCGCCCGGCCTGTTTTTTTTGTTTGTTTTTTTGAGACAGAGTCTCACTCTGTTCCCAAGGCTAGAGTGAATGCCATGGTGTCAGCCTAGCTCACAGCAACCTCAAACTCCTGGGCTCAAGCAATCCTCCTGCCTCAGCCTCCCGAGTAGCTGGGACTATAGGCATGGGTCACCATACCCAGCTGATTTTTTCTATATATTTTTAGTTGTCTGGTTAATTTCTTTCTATTTTTTTAGTAGAGACGGGGTCTCGCTCTTGCTCAGGCTGGTCTCAAACTCCTGAGCTCAAAATATCCTCCCGCCTCGGCCTCCCAGAGTGCTAGGATTACAGGTGTGGGCCACCGTGCCTGACCGATATCTGTATTTTTATTTGCTAAAACTGGTAGCCCTGCCTGGGAGGAGGAACAGGTGTGTCAGCCCCACCTGGGGAGGACACCTGGCAGGGGCCTCAAACTGGAGTGGGCCCCCCACCGCCGGGGGAGCAGAGCCTGATTAATTTCCCTTTTTATAAAAAAACCGCTTTGAGAACTATAAGAATCGTGCTGGCGGGGGGTGAAGAGGGTGTCTGGGGGAGTCTGCTTTCCTCTGAGTGGAGAGGGGAATGGGAAGGGCCAGGGACGGAGTGGCCACCTGTGCAGGCTTGGGGGAGCCATTTGCCCATCCTGAGCCTCAGTTTCCCCATGTGTAAGTGGGAGTTATAGTCTCCTGGGGCTGCGGCAAGGATCAGAGGGGCTCACGTGCAGAGGCTTAGCCAGGCCTGCTGTGCCAAGGGTTCAGGGGACGGGGGCTTCGGGCCCTGTGATTATTGCCATTACTCCTCCTGGGGAGCTAGTAGGCAAGAGTGTGGGCTCAGGAACCAGATGGCCTGGCTTTGGATCCCAGCCCTGTCACTTACTAGCCTCACGACCTTGAGCAGGTTACTTAGCCTCAGTTTCTCCATCTGTAAAATGGGCGACAGTAATAGATAGTAGCTACCTCCTAGGGTTATGGAGAGGATTGCATGATACAATACACAGGAAGAAATGCAAATAGAGTGGGCGCATGGAGAGAGCTCAGCAAGTGTCTGCTATCATCCCCAGGGCCATGTGTGTGTCGCTTCCTCCAGGGAGCCTTCCAGGCCCTCCAATTCACAGTGGCCTCTCCCTACGTGGTTCCCACTGAGCTGTGACTCCATGGCCCAGAGCCCCATCTGGCTGCCAGGGCAATGCTGGTCCTCAGCTCCCTGGGGGATCAAAGGCTCCGGGGTGGCGGGGAGAGCAGAGGGTGCCCCTGCCTCAGCCCGGCAGTACCTGGGTGCACAGCGGGCGTCCCACCGTCAGAGGATGATCAGGACTCCCAGACCAGCAGGAATGGGGGAAATGCAGTCTCAGGGCCAGATGACATCGTGAATGTTTTAAAACTACAATTAACACACCTGATTGTTTGACTGAATCTGGGCAAGTTTTCCAGGTGACACTGCAGTGCTTTGGACAGAGACAGAGATACCTGGCTCTGCCATTTGATGCTGTGTGACCTCAGGCTTGTTATAGACCTCCCTGAGCCTGTTTTTTCACCTGTCACATGGGTACGACATTCATCTTGGAGACTTTAAGAGCGAAAGGAGCTGGTGTCAGGGGCCTAGCACACCAGGCACTCGACCAAACTGAATGCCCTTCCTAGGGAAGACCGCAGGGACATCTTATCCTTGCTAAGGAGGCACAGGGTGGGACTTGGGGTGAGAGCTGCTCTTCTTAAAGCTGCACTCTCAGGACCACAAGGGGGTCCACGCGCTTGCTGCCGACTGGCGTTCACTGGGCTCTCTGTGCCCAGTTCTGCACTGGGGGCTGATAGAGCCCACGATTGGGCTCTGACTGCTGAGGAGCTTGCAGCTCTGCTGGGAGCTAAAGAAACGCACAGGGGAAATGGTAACGAACGCGGAGTTTGGAATGTGAGCACGTGTGTATGTTCGTGCGGGGTCCAGGCTTGCCTCCCAGGGCTTGCTGTGAGGGACCGAGGCCTGGGGTGGTCAGGGGAGGCTTCCTGGAGGAAGCGGGGCTTGAGCCCAGGCTCAGATACCTGAACAAGGGCTGCCCCCTCAGCACTTCCCGCGGCTCCCTGTCCCTCCCAGGTCGGTGCCCGAGGGCACAGAGATGTTCGAGGTCTACGGGACCCCTGGCGTGGACATCTACGTCTCCCCCAACGTGGAGCGGGGCCGGGAGCGCGCAGACACCAGGCGGTGGCACTTCGATGCGAGTTTGGAGATCATCGTGGTCATGAACTCCCCCAGCAACGACCTCAATGACAGCCACGTGAGCCGGTCCCCTGGTCCGGGGGTTGGCAGGAAGGCAGCACTCTGGCCCCAGGAGGGCCTAGCGTCCTTGCTCCAGAGCACGGGGTGGCACGGGGGCAAGCGCCTGGCCCTGGAGCCAGACTGCGGGGCTTTGAACGCCAGCTGTCATAGCGCCCTCTGAGCCTCTGTTTGCCCGTCTGTAAAATGGGGACAATCATAACACCGTGCCCCAGCGTTGATGTCGGGTAGAACAGCAGCCAGCGCTTGTTCCTTCTCTGCTTCCCCAGACGCCTCGTGAAGGGAGAGGTCATCCCAGTTCTGCTGTGTTGGGCCTCAGTTTCCCCATCTGTAGGCCGAGGGTTGATTAGGCGATCTCTGCCTCTCTGAACGAAGGCGAGAATCAGGGACGGGGAGGGACACCACTGCCTGGGGAGACCCCTTCCTAGGTGACGTTTCTGCAACGTGCTTTGTTTTCCCCAACCCACTCTCTCCCTGACTCCATTCGCAGGGTAGGGAACACTTACAATGGGAGAAATGGGTGGCCTTCGAGCTTGGCTGATGGGGACCATCACTCGGCACGTGGGAGTGGTGGGGTCCCAGCCCACGTCAGGAGCGCTGTCTCAGAAACTGGCCCTTGAAGGAGCACTGACAGTGTGCCAGGTGCTGGGCGGCCTTGACCTCTCCCGGCCCTCGCAGCAGCCAGGAGGCAGGGGGCTGCTCCCCGTTTCACAGGCGGGGCAAGCAAGGTTCAGAGTGACGGTCCTGGGGCCACACTGCCGTGGGCAAGAGCGCTAGAACCCAACGCGGACCTGCCTGACACCCGGGGAACCTGGGGACAGGTCCCCTCCATTACCCCCACCTCTGTTCCCACCCACGTAACTGAATAGAGCCTCTCCGCTGAGCTCCCTGAGGCTCATGGGGCAGGACTCAGTGAACCCATTTTACAGACAAGGAAACTGAGACCAAGAAGGGATGTGGCTTACCTGAAGTCACATGATCTAGTGAGTGGCAGAGTCGGTAAGGGTCAGTACCGGGTCACTGCTTGGGTGTCCCAGGGGCTGGACAAGAGGGCTGGAGGGGCCCCTCTAGGGTGCCTGCCGAACCGGGGGCTGAGTAGGTGCCTCCCACCCTGAATTCCTCGGCCCCACGGCCGCCTGGGGGGAGGAAGGTCAGTGTCCCCTCCACCCCCACCCCGCCCTGGCTTTGGCCAGGAGCCAGATAATCGCGTGTCTGAGCCGAGCATCAGCCTGGCGCTTGACACATGGGGGGCAGTAACTGCAGGATTTAGGGGCTCCCAGGACTGAGGGGGTGCGTGGCCTCTGCAAGATCCCGACCCTCCGGCTGAGGTGGGGACATCAGAGCCCAAGAGTTGAGGCACCTGCTTCAGGAGAGGACATCCGAGGGACAGGCATGGGTCGAAGGGGACTTTGATGTGTCTGCCTGCAACTGCTCTGTCGTCCTCGCCCTCTTCCTCCTCGCCCCGTAACAGTTACTGGCGCTCGCGCCGTGCCGAGCATGTCACGCGCATCGCCCCTTTCATCTGCACGGCCTGTAATCGCTGCTCTGGGGCAGGAGCTGTTATTGTCCCCACTTTACAGCCGGGGAAATTGAGGCCCAGAGAAGATCAGTAAGCTCCCAGGATGTTCACAAGCTGTGGGTCCCGAATCTGAGCCCAGAGCTCTGTGCTTAGCCTGGCGCCACGCCGCCTCCCGCTGAGGACGGTGGCTGGTACTTCTCGGGCGCTGCCCCTGGGCTCAGTCTTCACGCATACTGTGTCTCAGCCGCACTGCGATCCTCTGAGGTAGAGACCTGTATGGCTCCCGTTTTGCAGATGAGAAAAGCGAGGCAGTTCAAAAAGGTGAGAGGCCTTGGCCGAAGTCACAGAGCTCAGGGGTGCCGAGCTCGAGCCCCGGCCTGTCTGAATCCCACAGATAAGAACGTTGGCTTGGAGAGTGTCCCTACACTCTGCCCAGCCCAGACCCCTCATTTTACAGATGGCAAAACCGAGACCTAAAGGGGCGTGGGGGTTTGCAAAACCACACAGCCGGCCACTGGCAGGGCCGGACTCAGGCCTCCTTAGACTCCTCACAAATAGTTCCCATTTTACAGATGTGCCAACCGAGGCATGGAAAAACAAGATGGTGCAGAGAAGGCTAAAGGAAGAGCTGGATTGGGAAACACAGACATTCCTGAGGCCTCTCCTCTCCTCATCAGATCCCCCAAGAGCTGCTTTTGGGGTGGGGGCTCTTGGCTTCTGCCAGCCTAACTGCGACCCTGTCTGTCCGCAGGTTCAGATTTCCTACCACTCCAGGCGTGAGGCTCTGCCGCTGGCCTACGCGGTGCTCTACCTCACCTGTGTCGGTAAGTTGGGGGCCAAGGGACCTCAGCCAAGGACGGGGGCGTGGCCATTGGAAATGACACTGATTTTTTTATGAAAATCAACTGCAGCAGTTTTATTTTAAAATTAAAGAAGTACACATTTAAAACATTGAAATAGTACAGAAAAGTATATGTTGAAAAGTGAACCTCCTCCCTTCCAAATGAAGACTTCCAGTTCCCCAAACCCAGCGTTCTTCTAGAGAAATGCCGTGTACCCGTGCTACTTATACAAACAGACGTGTACATACCTGTATATTCCCCCTTTCTCATGAGCAAATGGAAGCATGCTATAGACATGGAACTAGACACTGTTTGTTCTAACTTAAATTTTTGCTGCTAATTCTCCAGAAATTGATATATAACCTCCATGCAAGATGACTCGGGTGTTAGAACTATCAGACAGGGAATGTAAAGTACCTGTGTTAAAGGTTCTAGTAGAAAAGGTGGACACCATGCATAAAGAGATGGGGAATTTCAACAGAGAAAAAAACTGTAAGAAGGAGTCAAATGGAAATGCTAGAAATAAAAATCATAGTAATAGAGATAAAAAATGCTTTTGATGTGTTCAACACTAGACCTGACACAATTGAAGAAAGAATTGGTGAACTTGAAGTTAGGTCAATAGAATTTACCCAAACTGAAACACAAGAGGAAAAAAAAGAATGAAACAAACAGATGAAAAAACAGGACAGAGGCTCAAGAGCTCTATGACAGTATCAAAAGATCTAAATTCAATGAAATTCCCATCAAAATCCCAACATGGTTTTTCCATAGAACTTTCTAGAGCTGATCCCAAAACTCATATGGAAGAACAAAGGTCAAGAACAGCCAAGACAATTTTGAGGATGTGCAGGGTGGAGTGGGGACTCATAGTTCCAGACAGCAAGACTTTTTTCAAGCTATAGTCCTTGAGGCACTGAGCAAGGGTGCAGGGTTACATACACAGAGCAATGGAACAGATAGAGAACCGAGAGGAGACCCATGCTCGTGTGCCCATCATGTGGAAATAGATGAACTTGGAGCCCTACTTCACACCATACTCAAAAATAAATTTCAGGTGAGTTAAAAATCATAAGGTGGAAATCAAAATGTTAAAGCTTTTAGCAAAGAATATCTCTGTGTCCTCAATATAATAAAGGTTTTCTTTAATAAGGCAAAACAAAAGCACAGACCATATGGGGAAAGATCGAAAATTAGGCTTGTTAAAGCTAAAAGCTTCTATACAACAGAGGACAAGTAAAAAGTCAACGTGTGGATGGGGAGAAGAAATTTGCAATGCATGTGGCTGCCTTGGTGCATGTAGAACACGGAGAACTCCAATCACAAGAAAAAGACGAATTCGCAGAAACTGGCAAAAACGTGAATAAGCAATTCACAGACGAGAAGGCCCCAATGAAACGATGCTTAACTGAGTGTTGCCAAGGTTGTGGAGCTGGGAAGCTCCTTACCCGGGAGTTGGTGGGAGTTTGCATTGGTACACGCACTTGGAAAGCAATTAGCAAGAAATTTGAAAATGTTTTATCTGTAGGAACCATTTTTAGAAACAGAACTTCTGAGTTATAGGGAATCTATATTTTGAATTTTGAAAGATATTGCCAAATTGCTTTCCAAAGAGACCGTATCAATTTATATGCCTGCCAACAGCATATGCGAGTGCCTTGCCAACACTGTGCGTTATCAACTTTTCCCGTTTTTGCCAATCTGATAGGTCGGCGTCTTATTGTTGCTTTAATTTGCCTTTCTTTAGTTAGGAGTGAGATTGGGCGTTCCCCTGCCCCCAGCCCCGAACACACACACTGATTGCAAAATACACATACGGAAAAGTGCATATGAACACACATGTTCATTGCAAAATACACATATGGAAAAGTGCATGTGAACACGCACATTCATTGCAAAATACACACACAGAAAAGTGCATAAAGCTTCTAATTCACTTGTGTGCACACACACAAAACAGCCATCGGCCAGGTCAAAATAGAACGTGACCAGCACCCCAAAGACCCTCCCCTGCCCCCCTCTGATCATAACTCCTTCCTCCCCCTACAGGTAACCACTATCTGGTGATAAGTGTTTCTTTGCTTTTCATTCTGATTTTATCACCTAAATATGCACACCCAAATTATATAGTCTAGTTTTAGCTGTCTGCTTTCCTACAGGTGGAATCAGATTGTACATATTCTTTTGTGCTGGGGTTTCCTTTGGCCACATTATGTTTGTGAGATTTATCCATTTGTCACACAGGGGTCCTTTCATGTTTAAAAATCATTTCAGATTCATTCTTTCCTCCCTCCCTTCCTTTCCCTCTCTCTCTCTCTTCTTTAAGAACTAAGAATAACTTAATTTTTTCAGAGCAGGAAGATTGATTCTGACCCCTCGAATGTTCCCTTTGTGTTGTAAAATCTCCTCCAGTTTCTGGGGAGAAGAGTTAAGAAGGTGGGATGGGGGTGGGGGGTGGGGAGTGTGAGCAGCTGATGAAGCTGACGCTCGCTCGGGGTGGCCACACAGCCGGAAGGAGACGAGGCAGCTTCATAGAGACAAGAATGTTCCAGGAGACCTGAGCTCAGTGCAGGGTGTGCCCAACACAGCAAGGTGTAGGGACGCTGATGACAGAGGGGTCAGGGAAGGCTTCCTGGAGGAGGCTGCATTTGGCCTGGGCTTTTGCTGTGACCCTGCTTCTTCCCGAAGGCCCCTTTCCCCAGCCCAAAGAGGGAGGCTCCAGACGCCCCCACCCTGGATCGTGTCTCCTTGGGAACAACTTACATTTGCTCATTCCCAGATAGGCCCCGAGGTCGATGTTAAAAAGTAGAGGCCACTGGCCTGTCTTGGCTCTTGGGAACTTTGTAGCAACTTACCCACCGCCTTCCCCTTGCAGACATCTCTCTGGATTGCGACCTGCTCCGTGAGGACAGGCAGGACAGGAATTTTGTGGACAAGGTAGGTATCTCTGCCTGGGCCCGGAAAGTGGGAGTGGAGCTGCTCTAGGCCGGGGTAGGAGGGGCGACGCCATTACAGGTGTCCCCTGCCTTCCGGCTGATGCTGAGTGCAGGGGAGCCAAACAGGAACCAGCATGGCTGGGGATCTTCTTTTACCAGGAGGAAAATGATCAAGAATTTTCAGGCAGAGAGGCACCCAGCCCTGACACTCATAATCTAGGTCAGGGATGGGCAAACTTTTTCTATAAAATCCACATAGTGGATATTTTAAGCTTTGTGAGCCATGCCGTCTCAATTCTGCCACTGCAACGTCAAAGCAGACACGGTCAATACATAAACTAATGGATGATGCGACTGTGTTCCAATAAAACTTTATTTACAAAAACAGGCGGTGGGCCAGATCTGGCCCACAGGCCAAAATGTGCGGATCCCCTGACCTGGGCGAAAAGGGAAATCTCCCATGTGCGAAACTGTTGAAGAGCTTTGGATTGAATTGTGGTGGCACTTCATGTATTGAGAGTTCAGAGGAGAAGGTCACGGTGGGCAGGGTGAGCAAGGAAGACTTCCTAGGAGGAAGGACACTTGAGCAGGCTCTGAGGGATGCAGGAGGGAGGGCATTCGGGATGGAGGGCACAGCAGGAGCAGAGGCAGGGAGGGAGGAGTGGAGGAATGGGCATGCTGTGAGACTGCCTGTTGAGAAAGGGGACGCTGGCTGGAGTGAAAGACAACTCTGTGGTTTGCACTTGAGGGTTTGGGCAATAGGGAGCCATTGAGGATTCTTGAGCAGGAGGTGCTTCTGTGGAAATGAGCCTATCCCTGCAGGGCGGGGTGAAGGGTCAGGAGCTTGCCGGGGAGGGAGGCACAGGCCTGGTCTGGGCGCCCATCACAGGCTGTGTTTTGCCATTGGCAGCGCCAGTGGGTCTGGGGGCCCAGCGGGCACGGTGCCATCTTGCTGGTGAACTGTGACCGCGACGATCTGAGCTGTGAGGACCGAGACAACTGTGACCGGCGTGTGCGCTGCCTGCAAGGTGAGGGGCCGGGGCCGCCCGGGTCGCTGGGTGTTCAGGTCACTGTGCCCATAGGGGTTCCAGCCACAGGCGGAGCTCTGAAGCCAGAGCTCGGGTCAGAGTGCCAGCCCCAAACTCGCCCTGATGCTCCCGAACACCCGTCTCTGGCTGCAGCTGGCCCTCCCCCACGTCCCCAGTGCCGGCGGGCACTCGCACACCGGGGTAGAGACTCTGCAACAAGCTGCACCCCCGTTCTGTCCCTCCAGGGAGCGGAGGGTGCTGACACTGTTTGAGCACCTACTGTGTGCCAGGCCCTTTCTCCAAATTCCGATTTAATCATTCTAGTGGGGGCTTGGGGGTCTCATCGCCTCATTTTAGAGACAAAATGTGGAAGCTCAGAGGTCAGAAGGGTCCCGAAGTGGCACAGCCAGTCTGCGTCCGATGCAGGCCTCGCCCTTCCAGCCCCAAGGGCGGGCCCCGTCCCCTGCACCGCTGACCGGTTTCTGCTGTGCCACCTTCCGCTAAGTCACGGGGTCAGCAGCCCCGCGGAGAACGAGGCAGCCGCATCCTGGGGCTGTGCCAGGTGCCGCCCACGGGAGACGTCCCAGGCGCCTTCGGAAGCGGCATCACGTGGAGATGAGAGCCACCAGGCTCGGGAAGGGAGGGGCTGGCGGTGGGTGTCACAGGGGGCGCTGCTGGGACGGAGACTCAGACCCTCACCTGTGTGCGGCCAGGTGGCCTTGACCCCGCACACACCTCTAGAGCACCTGTCGTGTGCCGGGACCGGCTGGCTGTGCCACACGTCACGTCTCTCTGGGCAGACGAGGAGACATGGGCCCAGGGGAGGACTTGAGGTCGCCGAACACATCACAGGCGTGCGGGCGTGTTCGTGGTTTGCTCTCGGTGGTTTCCAGTGTGTTCGCAGAGCTGGGCTGGGACACCGCCCGCCGGCGTCCACGGCCCCGCGTCTCCGCCCGCTGTCTCGCTTCACAGACCTGGAAGACATGTCGGTCATGGTCCTGCGGACCCAGGGCCCCGCCGCCCTCTTCGATGACCACAGACTCGTCCTCCACACCTCCAGCCATGACGCTGAGCGGGCGCGGGTCTTCCACGTCTGCGGTGAGTGCACGCCGACTCTCTTCACAGCCTGCGCCTCTGCCAGGCACCGCCAGGAGCTTCGTGTTCCTGCCTTGGGTTTGTGGGCAGGGTCTCCTCGGGCCCCGGGAGACACCTTTGAGGGTGACATTAAGAACAGCCGGAAGTGGGGGCTTTGGAACCAATCAGCTAGAGTCCCAGCACAGGGCCTGGCCCGACGTCATGTTATGGGATTGAGTGTATTTTAGTTAGTTTAGTTATTTATTTATTTATTTTTGAGATAGGGTCTTGCTCTGTTGCCTGGGTTGGAGTGCTCACAGCAACCTCAAACTCCTGGGCTCAAGCGATCCCCCTGTCTCGGCCTCCCGAGTAGCTGGGACTACAGGCATGCGCCACCATGCCCGGCTAATTTTTCTATTTTTAGTAGAGATGGGAGGTCTCACTCTTGCTCAGGCTGGTCTCGAACTCCTGACCTCAAGCAGTCGTCCCACCTCGGCCTCCCAGAGTACTAGGATCATAGGCGTACACCACCGTACCTGGCCTGAATATATTTTTAAAATATATTTTAAGCATGCTTAGAAATTCTCATTATCAAAAATTTCAAACATCCACAAAAAAGAGCAGCGTGATGGACTCCCGCATGCCTGTCACTCAGAGTCAACAGTTATCACCGTGTGGTCTGTCGTCCTCATCTATCCCTTTTTGTTTGCTGGAGCATCGTAAAGCCAGCCCCAGACACACAGATTTCGCCCCAACACAAATCAGTTTGCATCTCCGGAAAAAAAAAAAAAAGGCTGTTTTACAATAGCCACAGTGGCGTAATCACAACAAATGCAAGGTCTAAATGCTTTTGAAAACTAAAACTGTATACAAGTAATAAGATGCTCATATTTAAAACAATCAGACAACATATAAAAGTGTAGAAAGAAAAATGTAAGAGTTCTGCACCTCTGCCCCTAAATCTGACTGTTAAAGCGTGTTCACTGTTAACTTTGGCCTGTGCTCGTCCTCCTCCAGCCCACGTGCACGTGAGTCTGCGTTTGCGTGCACGACCTGCTTTCCCACCTGTTCCTTTCCCTGAGTAATTATCCCGCACATCTTCCCCAGCCGCGGCATGTTCCCAAGCACGGCGGAGCCGTCCCTCACCCAGTTCTCTGAACACGCGGCTGTTTGCAGGGTTTTGATTTTGCGACACTTGCAGGCTCCTTGTGGTCAGGGGCCTGGCTTACGCCCGGACCCCAAGTCTAGAGCCACGCCGCGCAGGCGCACTGCAGGTGCTCGGGGGATACTTGCTGAACGAACGAGCAGCAGCGAACGCCCTTGTACAGACGTGTTGTGTGAATTTGTACGTGTGTTTTTGTAGGGAAGACGCCTGGCAGTGGGATTGCTGGGCTAGAGGCAAACATTGCTACGTTGGTGCCACCCCGAATCATGGACAGGAACGCCCTTCCCGGAGCCGCGCCCACACTGGGAGTCACTGTCCTCCTCTCCCCCCTGCTCCCTCCCCCACTGGGAGTCACGGCCACCCTCCCCTCCCCCGCAGGTCCTGAGGACTCGTGCGAGGCCTACAGGCACGTGCTGGGCCAAGACAAGGTGTCGTACGAGGTGCCCCGCTACCACGGGGACGAGGAGCGCTTCTACGTGGAGGGCCTCTCCTTCCCTGATGCCGGCTTCACGGGGCTCCTCTCCTTCCACGTCACCCTGCTGGACGACTCCAATGAGGTAGGGGCGGAGGAGGTTAAACAGGGCCCCGTTCCTGCAGACAGGGGCTCCCGCTGGTAAGAAAGACCCCAGACTTCTCGACCGCCCCGCTGGGCCCATCGCCGTCCTGCAGAGAAGCAAGGGGCTCTCTTAGAGACCACGATGGTGGAATCAGAACTCCCACCCAGGCCTCTGGACTCCTAGTCCAGTGCTCTTTCCCCTGGTGCACCCCTGCAGCATTTCTCCGAGTCCCCGATCTTCACCGACACCGTGGTGTTCCGCGTGGCACCCTGGATCATGACGCCCAGCACCCAGCCGCCCCTGGAGGTGTACGTGTGCAGGTGAGTCTGGGGGTGGCGCGTGTCCTCGCCCTGGTGGCCCCTCCGGCCCCCGGGCCCCGGCCCCGTCCTGAGCCGCTCTCCCCGGGCTGGCCCGCAGCGTGAGGAACAACACGTGTTTCGTGGACGCGGTGGCGGAGCTGGCCAGGAAGGCCGGCTGCAAGCTGACCATCTGCCCGCAGGACGAGAACCGCAACGACCGCTGGATCCAGGTAACCGCAGCCGCCGGCCGGGCGGGCAGGACGCCCCACGGGGGGTGCCCAGAGGGACCCAGGAGGACCAGGTGCCCCCGGGCACTGGCTGCTTGTTCTAATTCCAGACCTGGAGGCCTGGCTCCAGAACTTCCTGGAGACCGGGCACACGCTGACGCCGGAGTCAACTCCCGTTTACCCCCCAGATCTGGGGTGGGACCGGGCCCGGGCCTATGGGGTGGGGGATGTGGGGCGCGCTCCCGCCCTCAACAGCCCAGACCAGGGGTTCTCGATGAGAGGCAGTTCGGTCCCTCAGGGGACATTCGGCAGTGTCTGGAGACGTTTTTGGGTTATCACGCTGGGGGTGGCAGTGCTGCTGGCCCTTAGCGGGCAGAGTTCGGGGGTGCCACTAAACCTCTGGCACCGCGCAGGACAAACCCCCCAACAACGGATCATCCGGTCCAACATGTCAGCAGTGTCGAAGCTAAGAAGTTCCATTGTGGTTTAGGATTGCTAAAAAAATCCCCGCTCCGGCGATCTAGGGCGCATGGGCGTGGCCCCCATGGCGCCGCAGGGCTCGCGGGAGGCAGCGTTGCCTCTTCCTGGGGAACCAGTGGGGACTCTGGGAGGGAGGGCGGCTGAGCCGGGCGGGATTCGGCAGATGGGCGCATGATGATTGCTGCCACTTGTTAAGCATTGGCTGCGGCCCACATGTGGCATCATGCGTCTTCCCGGCAATCCCTGCACGTACCCCCGTAATGAAGGGGCCCTCGGGGAGCAGGCCGAGGCCACAGAGATGGTAAAGGCAGTGCCAGGACCAAGCTCCCGACAGCCAGGCTGCACAGGGTGGTGGTCCTGGCAGAGGACCGGCACGTGCAAAGGCCCGGGGGTAGGGGGCATGAGAGAGACCCTTGTGTGTTCTCTTTGGCCAGGGCAATGGCTCTGGGAAGGGGAAGGGTTAAGGCAGGAGACTTGAATGCCAAGCTAAGGAGCTTTCGTGCTGGCTGGAGGTGAGTCCAGTGGCGGGGGTGGTTTGGGGCAGGATTCTGAAGCAAGAGGGGCTGGGTTTAGATCCTGGCTGTGCTATTGACTAGCTGTGAGGCCTTGGACAAATAACTAGACCTCTCTGTTCCTCCTTTTCTTCATCTGTCACGTGGGGTAACTATCATGCCCATGCGTAGGAATACCATGAGGATTAAGGGAGTTAATATCTATAAAGGCTTAGGGCAGGGCCAGACACATAGTGGTGAGCTTCTCTTTGGATATGTAGTTCATTGGTGCGGCCAACTTTGCCTCCGGAACCAGAGGGGAGCGGGTTTATGGGTTGAGGAGGAGACACGTCTCTACCCGACCCCCAGATCCCCTGAGCCCTGCCCAGCTCAGGCCACCCTGAGGCCGTCTCTGTATCTACCCGGCCCTGGCCCAGCACACATGGCAACACCCCCAAGGTCACGTCCATGTGCTCATTCACTCCTGGCCTGTGTCTTGCTGTGTGTCCCAGGGCAAATGCACACCCTCTCTGGGCCTCCAGCCCCTACTCCAGTCAGCAGGCATCCTGATGCCAGTCCTCTGTCCCACCTCCGGGGACAAAACAGGCCTGAGACCGAGAACTCGACGACGTGCGCGGTCTTCCCCGGGGGCTCCGTGCCGAGCCAGCAGGGGCGGCTGTGCCCGTCCTCAGCCGGGTCTCTCCCCTCGTTCCCAGGACGAGATGGAGCTGGGCTACATCCAGGCGCCGCACAAGACCTTCCCGGTGGTCTTCGACTCCCCGCGGAACGGGGAGCTGCAGGACTTCCCCTACAAGAGAATCCTGGTGAGCGGTCCCCGGCCGCGCCCACTCCTGAGAGCCGAGGGGCCTTGCCCAGACCCGCCGGGGTCAGCCCTGGGAACCTTGTCCTTTCGGGACGAGAGTGGGGTTGCCAGGTAAAACACAGGAGATGCCAGCTAGGCTTGAATTTCAGGTAAGCAACCAGTATGTTTGTGGTGTAAGTTTGGCCCAAATATCCCATGGGACATACTTACACACACAAAAAAATGTGTCGTTTATCTGAAGTTCAAGTTTAACTGGACGTCTTGCATTGCTATTTACCAAACCTGGCCGAGGTGGGAGAGGCAGGATGGTGTGGCTATTAAGAACACAGGGTTTTGGGTCAGAGCCACCCAGCTCTGTCACATGCTGTGACATCACATGCTGTGTGATGTCGCATGAGTGTCTTCCCCTCTCTGAGCCTCCGTTTCCCGATCAGTCAAAATGATGTTGTAGCCCCAGCCTCACGGGTGTCCGAGCAGCCTCTCACTGCCACGCTGCTGTCCCGAGGGAGCACGCTCCGCTGCCAGCTGGTGTCGCTATCGGTGATAAAAAGGGTGATGGTGGAGGTGACGGCTGCTGACCAGGACCCCCTTGAGGAAAGAGGGGCGACCTCTTTGGTGCCACAGAGAACAGGAGACCCCGTTAGGAGCTCTCATCTGGCCGCCACGTTGTCCAAGTTCCTTTTGGGAGATGGCCCCGGGCAGGTCCCTTTCCAGAGTTTAAAGACCGAGGCTCAGGGGCCAGCACCAGCCTCCTGGTCCCCAAGGACGGGCTGCTGGAGCCGGCACTTGCCCTGGGGCTGGACGAGGCGGGAGGCCGTGCCGAGGGAGGGGATGGCCGTGGCCGCGGCTCCACGCCCAGTGGGGTGTACGGGGACAACCGGAGCCTTCTCGCGGTCTTCCTGTGACCCTGGGGCTGACGCGGCCCTGACAAGGCAGCAGGGCCCCAGAGCCCGAGCGTTCCCCGCTGTGGCCCCTGCGTGCGCAGGAAGGATCGATGGGGTCAGAGCCCCCCCACTGCCCCGACTCTGACTCAGTATTTCCATCTGAAGAATGGGTGGCAACTCCCACCCCGTCGCTCAGGAGTGCAGAGCCCAGCAAGCTGTTCACGCCCTTCCTGGCACCCTCCGCCCCTCGCGACACAGTTTCCCTCTCCAGGGCCCGGACTTTGGTTACGTGACTCGGGAACCACAGGACAGGTCTGTGAGCGGCCTGGACTCCTTCGGGAACCTGGAGGTCAGCCCCCCGGTGGCGGCCAATGGGAAGGAGTACCCCCTGGGGAGGATCCTCATCGGAGGCAACCTGCCGGGGTGAGAGGGGGCGGGGAGGGGAGATCCCGGGTGAGGAGGCTGGGTGGGGGAGGGGGGTGGTGGCAGGGGGAGGGGGAGGGACCATCCTACCCCTTGAAGAGAACGGGGAAGAAGAAGTGATGCAACTGTAGTCCTGGATGCGGTGGGGGTGGTGGGCCGTCCACTCTTCCCTCGGGAAGTTTGCAAAGGCGGAGAGAGCAGGGCCCTAAAGATCCTACGGTCCAACCCTTTCATTTGACAAGTGGGCCCAGGGAGGGTGAGTGAGCCACATAGAAGGCAAACTTAGGACTAGACTCAGGTCATCTGATTCTGGAGATAAATAGATGATGCTAGTAGCAGAGTCTATCCGTTCGTACTAATTAATAGAAGAAAATGTTTCCATTCTCAACAGTTCTGGGAGAAAATGCATTTAAGTCAAAGCTTTTTCTTACTACCATGTAAATGACTAATATCAGATCTTTTCCAGAGAACAGAAGGGTGGTGTACAACACAGACATTGAGTCAATCCAATTCAGCAAAGCTGTTAGGACAGTCCTGGGATCAAATAATAAATGAATACAGAGTCAGACTTGGAGGGGATAATGGCCCTCAAATACATGGTCCCTTGGAAACAGGAAGTTGGGGCCATGTCATTAGATGTCTTTTCACAAGGATTGAATGAGGAGTGAAATCGGTCTCTTAGAGGACGTGGGAATAGGGTGTGAGGGTGGCTCTGAGGATTCTCCTGGGTGTCGGGACCTGGTGGGTCATTGCCCCCGGGGCACTGACCTGTCCCGAGTCTGCTCTGTCCAGAACTCACCCTGAGTGGAATTTAAAATATACATATTCGTGGTCTTTCCTGCTTACAAAAGCAATGCATATATATATATCTTTTTTAATCAGATATTGCAGAAATCTTGAACTCTTGTCACTCCTTCTCTGCACAGAATTTTTTTAGTTAATCGTTTTTGTTTTTTTCCTTTTTAACACCATGGGCCCCAGGTCAAGAGGCCGCAGGGTCACCCAGGTGGTGCGGGACTTCCTCTACGCCCAGAAGGTGCAGCCCCCCATAGAGCTGTTTGTGGACTGGCTGGCCGTGGGCCACGTGGATGAGTTCCTGTGCTTCGTCCCTGCTCCCGATGGGAAGGTAAGGACTTGGGTGACAAGTCTTTCCTCGGCATCTGGGGCCTGGGCTGAGCTCCAGGGGGCCACGCCAGGGCAGGGGGCTCAGGCGCGTCTGTTCTCTGTACGCAGGGCTTCCGGATGCTCCTGGCCAGCCCCGGCACCTGCTTCAAGCTCTTCCAGGAAAAGCAGAAGTGGGGCCACGGCAGGGCCCTCCTGTTCCAGGGGGTCGTTGGTGGGTAACAGCGCCGTGTCCCTCATCACGGCTTGCCTGCCCCTCGCCCAAATTAAGCTGTATCATGGCTCAGGGAGGGATGACAAAGTTTAAAGCAGGGCTGTGCCCCCAAATTCGGGGCCCTTCCTCCTGCCCCTGCTCACCTCGCTTCACCAGCCACCGCCGCCATGGTTGGGGTGGAGCTGCGGCAGGGCGGGGACGGTGGACGGTGGCCAGAGTGGGGACACGGTGGCTTCTCGGTATGTGACCATTGCAGTCGCACCATGGAGCCTGGTGTTTAAGGATCTGCAGTGACTGTCTCGGAATCCTCATAATTTGTGTTTTGAAAGTGAAATCTGATGGGTCAATGAAGTGTGCGCAGGCGCCTGGAACTTCTGCTCCTGAACAGTCCCGCCTCCCAGCCTCCCTGGGATGGGTTCTCTGCTGTCCACTCCCATGGCCAGGCTTCCCCGTCTCTGTCGCCGCCCAGCGAGGCTGCAGCTCTCTGCCCCCAGCGGAGGTGGGGTTGGGCACATGCACCGCCGGCATCTCAGGGCGGGCCCAGCAGCAGTTGTCCCTGCAGTGCACTTGGTGGGCACTCGGTGGCGGCGAGCCTCTTGCCCGCCCCTGCTCGGGCACCCAGCACGTCCGGGTGCAGAGGCTGCGGCCCCCTGGAGGTCACCGGTTCCCCATGGCTTGGGACTGTGGGCCTGTGGGAAGAGGCGATGCCTGGCTCTCCACCCCACCCTACACCGGGCACAGCACGTGGGGCGCATGCCAAGGAGGCCGGGCCACCCTCCCACCACCCGTAGGCTGTGAGCACACGCCACGTCTCAGGCAGGGCTTGTCCTACTCCACACGAGTCCCTGTGCCCAACAGAGGAGGGCGATGTCAAATAGCAAATTAAAAACACCATGACAAGTCGAGAGGCAGACAACACGGAGGAAAGAAACAGCTTCATATTGTCGTGCCTTAAATGGTCCTTTTTTCCTGCTTTTGGAACAAGGGGCCCTTGTTTCTTCTCTTTGCACCGGAGGAATTGTGGTAGGGAGAGTGGTGGGGCTGCAGGCTGCAGGCGGCCTGGCTAGGACAGGTCTCCGATCCACCCCTGCCGTCCCCAGCGAGACCGCACGAGCCCCAGAGCACCCTTCCTCTCTGGCCTGCCCTGGGGTCTCAGGGCAGAGACACTCCAGCCTATGGGATGGTAGATTTTCTTGGTCCTGTGGCCTCTCGGGAGGTGGATGGTGCCCTGGACGAGACCTGCCCTGGAGAGAACAGCTGCTGCGGACCTCGGAAGCTCCCGAGTCCCATCGCTCTGTTTGCTGGGGCTTCTTTCTAGCACAGCACGGGAGCCCGAGCAGCCAAGTGGAAGAGATACCGTCTCTCCCAGCCTTGTTGCTGCTAAAGGGACATGACTAGCCTCCTTTGAGCCCAGACTAAGCCTTAAAAACCCTCAAATCCAAATTAGGTGCTGGGGGTGGGATGGGAGGGGAGGGATGGGAGGGGAGGGATAGGAGGTAGGATGGGAGGGGAAGGGAGGGGAGGGGAGGCCGCTTTTGTCTTTCCTGGGAGAAGCACGTTTACTGGGAGCTGGAGCGAGGCCAGCCTGCCCGACTGGGGGGATGGGAATGCGCAGACGCCAGGACACAAGTAGCCGCCGCACCCTCCAGAACTGACACTCAGGCAGTGATCGTGGCCTCGTACAGACATGGAAGCCAGCGCACTTATTAGGCACCTAGGTGTGCCAGGCCTGCGCTGTGTGCATCATGCACATTATCCCATTCGATCATCACGAGAGCTGTGGGGTGACTGTCACCCCCCTTCAGAGCCAGGAATGTGAAGCTCAGAGAGGGGAAGTCGCTGGCCCTGAGGCCTTAGCGAGAATGCAGTGGAGCTGGGGCTGGCCCCCAGCTGTCTGCCTCCCACTACAGGAGGGGATTTGAACCTACAGCTGTGCAGGCGGGTCCAGGGGGCCTCCCCTCTCCCTTGGTTAAGGCTTGAGGCCCTTTGTGAGCACTGGGCTTGGGTTCGAATCACAAGCCCCCCCCCATATCCTAGCTGTGTGACCTAGAGCAAGTCATCTGACCTCTCCAAGCCTCAGTTTGCCCAGCTGTGAAGTGGGGACAATGGCGATACCTTGGGTCACTAGGTGCAGTACTCGGGCCCGCTCACGGTAAGTGCTTGCTAAATGGCAGCCGTGAGGTTTGTGAGCTGGCGGCCCTAAGCTCTCTTCCCTGTCCAGCCCCGTGTCCACGGGTCCCCCATGAGGAAGGCGGGAAAGCCGAGCCACTGGGGGCCCCCTCCTTGCCATACAGTCACCCCTGGAGGGCAGGGGCAGGGCCTGATGATCAAATCCCACAACTGGGCGTTCGCTGCCCAGCCGACCTGTAAAGGCTGGCCGTGGCCCAGCCCCCACTCGCCAAAGGAGGAAGATGCTTCGCCCAGTGCCCTGGGGCAGTTGTAAGTTTCCAATTAAAGGCATTACCATTCCAGTGAACTCGAAGGTCTAAAGTTCACTGCACTTGGCAACCCGGGCCTCCCACTCCTCGCACCCCAAGACTTGCGCAGGGGCCGGCTGAGCTCCGACGCGTGGGTGCAGGGAAGTCAGGGAGCTGCTGACTCGGCAGGACCAGCAGCTGTGAACTTGGCCTCTGCCTGTCTGCTTCCCAGAGCAGGGGCCTCCCGTGGGCGCTGTTCCCACCCTTCCCCTGCTGTCGCTGTCCTTTGCAGGCGATGAGCGGGTGCAGACCGTGTCCATCAACCAGGTGCTCTCCAACGAAAGCCTCATCCGCTTTAATAAGTTTGTGCAGGTACGAGGGCCGTGGCGCACCTGCGGACTATGAGTGGCGGTGGGCAGGCTCGGGGCAGGGCTGGGAGACCCGAGTCTGGGGCCCACGGTTCATGAAAGCTCAGATTGGAACAGGCCCAGACGGAGGGGCTCCGGCCCCGTCCTTTGACCCCAGAGAAGGGAGGGGGCCAGCAGGTGCATGTGAGGACAAGCATTTCAGGCAGAGGGAACAGCCCGGGCGATGGCCCTGAGTTGGAACGAACAGGCCCAGAGTGTTTGAGGCTGAGGCGGGAGGCCAGCGTGGAGTAAGGAGAGGCCAGGTGACGTCACGCCAGGCCTGCAGGGCATGGCAGGACCTTGGCTGTGACTCTGGGTGGGATTCGAAGCCATTAGGGGATGTTGAGCAGGACCCGATCTGACTTATGCTTCAAAAGATCTCTCTGCTGTGACAGGTGACAGTGGATCCCACAGGAAGCACATGGCAACTCAAGCCGGTAACCGTAGAAGAGTTGAACAAAGGGAATATTTACAAAGGTGCAGGCAGGGTTTGAGGGCTGTGCACTGTCCCCAGGCCAGGAAAAGTGGGGAGCTGTTAGGAAAGGGAGCTGTTGCCGGAGCCTGCAGAGGCCACTATGACAAGGGGCTGCGAGACAGGAGCTGTGACCGTCACAGCCAACCAGTGACCTGGCAGGGAGGTAGATGAAGGACAAACACCCCGGCTGCCCCTCCTCCTCTGCCACCCACAGTCTCCTGCTGTGCCCCTGGTGGCGGAGCCCAGCGAGAAGCCACAGGGCACAGAGCCCTGACTCCCAGGGATCCTCGTCCCCGGGCACAGAGCAGAGGAGGAGAGTGTCCCCAAAGGGCACTCGGAGGGTTTCCAGCAGAGGGACTGAGTGAGTCCCAGCCCTCCAAGAAGCAAATGCCAAGATGGGGGTTTGACACGTAAGGATTTCATTAATGAGAATGCCTGTGCGGGGACGTAGGGAGGATGTGAGAGAGGACCGGGGGACGCGGGCGAGGAGAGGGAAGGAAGGCTGAGTGGATGCCTCCTGCTCTGCCGTGCAGCCCGCAAGGCCGTGGGGCATCCCATAGGCCGAAGTCGACCACTGGAGGAGTCCCCTGTCCCCCAGAAACGGGCCTGCCTTAGTGCGCTTGTCACTCTCAGCCACTGGTTGGGAGCAGCCGGTGAGAGGTGTGACCTCAAACCCAGGAAGGGTTTCGGAGCCGGGCGGCAAGAGCCCTTGTCAGTTGCACTCCCGAGCCAAAGGTGTGCAAGAGGCATTCACGTGAGATGGAGCGGAGGCCATGGCAGCCAACCTGCCTTCGGACCAGAAGGGAAGCGGGCAGGGTGGGGACAGATTTTAAAGGTAGTGCCCAGAGGACTTGCCGATGGATTGGGTCTGGAGTGAGGAAAGGAGACATCGAGGATGGTGGCAAGGCTTGTGGCCCCAACAGCTGGGTGGCAACATTTACAGAGCTGAAGGACCATGGGGGCAGGAGCAGGTTGGGGGTAGAAATTAAACATTTATCTTTGGACACATCACGTTTGATGTGCCTATTAGACATCCAAAGAAAGATGCAAAGGTGGCAGCTATACTTGCAAGTCGAAGCTCAGGAAAGAGATTTAGGCTTCATAAAGAGGTTGGGAGCTGTCAGTATATAGATGGTGTTTTATTTTCTATTTTTGTTTGTTTTGAGACAGGGTCTCACTGTGTCGCTCAGGCTGGAGTGTAGTGGTGCAATCATAGCTCGTTGTGGCCTAAAACTCCTGGCCTCAAGGGATCCTCCCACCTCAGCCGCAAAAGTAGCTGGGACTAAGGGCACGCACCACCACACCCAGCTAATTTATCTTTTGTAGAGATGGGGTCTTGCTGTGTTGTCTAGGCTGATCTCAAACTCTTGGCCTTAAGCGATCCTCCTGCCTCAGCCTCCCATCATGCTGGGATCACAGGTGTGAACCACACGCCTGGCCCATAGATGGTGTTTTAAACCATGAGAGGGAAGGAGATCCCTTAAGGAATAAGGGCTCTAGAGAAGAGGGTCAAGGATGGAACACTCCGGAACACTCTCATTTTAGCCATGCTGGTGGGATAGGGTTGCGAGGGCAGGACACAGGGCAGGCAGGCATGCTGTGAGGAAGGAGAGCAAAGACGAAGCTTGCGTGGACAGTTGACTACGGGCACTCGGCCATCCACCTCTCTCACCCAGACGCGACCCCTTGGGAGTCCCCCGCACACAGTGACAAGGCCTCCCCAACTCCCTCCCCCCAGAGCTGCATCGACTGGAACCGCGAGGTGCTCAAGCGGGAGCTGGGCCTGGCGGAGCGGGACATCATCGACATTCCGCAGCTGTTCAAGACGGAGAGGAAAAAGGCAGTGGCCTTCTTCCCTGACTTGGTGAGGCCCCCACCCCATGACTTAGGGTTTCATCAAATCAGGTTCCAAGCCTCCAGTCCCCAAAGCAGCAAGACATTTGGTCGCAGTCACATTTAGGATTGTGGTAGCCGGTGGGGTGGCGGTGGGAGGGTCCGGGTCCCCCAGTGCCCAGCAGAAGGGCCTCCAGCTGGCTGACCGCCATGGTCCCTGCGGGAAGCTCCCTGGCCAAGGCCTGCTCAAGGGCCATCAGGGAAGGGACCCCTTGACGTTCGTGGAGCGAATGAATGATTGCAGGAAGTCACGTGTACGAAGCACGTGGCATCAGCCGGGAACTCCGGCGTCCATTCTGCTACCTTGCTCTAGGCTCGGGGCTGCTCATTCGTCCCACATGCATTTAGGGTGTCGTGTGTGAGAGGCAGAGAGGATAAGGGTGGTCCCTGCTCTCAGGGAACTTTCAGTCTGATCCGTTGAGAGGGAGGCTCTTCACCTCACCAAAATGGATGTCCCAGCGATCCACTTTGTATGATAAAAGGATGTGGCGGTTTGGAGGTGGGACAAAGTATTGATACTTCTCGCCTGAGAAGTAGGACTGGAGCTCCAGGAAGGCTTCATGGAAGAAGTGGCCTTTGACTGGGCCAAGAGGACTTTGCCTCTGTTCCCCCTAAGTCTTGAGCTTGCATTTGAAGCCCCGGCCCAGTGGTCCTGACCCAGCAGGTCTGAGGCGGGGCCCCAGGCACTGCTGCCCGGCTGAGGGGCGCCCGGGCAGTGCCGAAGCTGCCTTCCGAGGAACACAGTTTGGGTAGCTCTGCTATGGGTCACTCGGCCCCCTCCCCCGCTATCCCCTAGAAGAACTCAACTCACCCGTGGTCAGAGCCTTGTGGGGAGCCTGTCCACACCACCATTGCTCCACCCCGCTTTCCCTTCCCCTTCCCCTTTCTGGCTAACTTTTTGCCATCGACTCGCAAAGCCTCTTGTCCCTCCCCTTCCTTCCTGCATGTTTGAGGTCGTCTTGCACTTGTGTTTGTGCCCCAGGAGCTTGTGCAATGGGTTAGGTTCTTGCGTGTGCAAGAGACAGAGGCCCACCCAAGCTGGCTTCAGCCAGAGGGAGATTTAGTCTCAGGACACCAGAAACCTGAGTGCAGGGACAGCTGCAGCAGGGCCCCGGGAGGGCCCGGAACCATCTCCCGTCTCTGTGTCCACATCATCCATTCTCTCCTCCCCTTCCCTCTGCTCTTCCTCCTTCCTCTCCCTCTCCTTCCAGCTCGGCTTCCTTTGCTGCTCTGTCCCTGGGGACCAATGTGCAAATGGCCACGTTATAAATACTGATGGGCAGAGCCTGACTAGACTCTCCCTTTGTCAATTTCAAGTTCCCGGGGAGGGAATCTGATTGGTCCATCTTGGGTCAGCTATCAGTCCTGGGCCAATCGGCTATGGCCTAGGATGCTGGGGTTCTGGAGCGCGCACACGGCAGCTGCCACCGTCCACCACTGAGGACGGCAGTTACCAGAGGGAGTTGCCACGGTGAGCCCTGTGGATGCCCCCAGAGGCACCTTGCCCGCCCAGGTTGCCCTGCCGCTGCACGGGAGAGGCGAGTGGCTCTTCTGCAAGGCTGCCCGAAAGCCAGGCCCGGGTGCTGCCAGGTAGCGCAGGCGTGGGGGGAGCCCGCTGATGAAGTGCCACCTCCCTCGCGTCTCTGCAGGTGAACATGCTGGTGCTGGGCAAGCACCTGGGCATCCCCAAGCCCTTCGGGCCCATCGTCAACGGCCGCTGCTGCCTGGAGGAGAAGGTGCGGTCCCTGCTGGAGCCGCTGGGCCTCCGCTGCACCTTCATCGACGACTTCACGCCCTACCACATGCTGCACGGCGAGGTGCACTGTGGCACCAACGTGCGCCGCCAGCCCTTCTCCTTCAAGTGGTGGAACATGGTGCCCTGAGCCGGCGCCCTCCGCTGCCCTCCCCCCGGCTGGGCATTGGCCTGGGTGGTGGAGACTGAGACGGCCCCTGGATAATAAGCATCACGAGACCCCCCAGGGTTCCGGGTGTGACGCCGAGGGTGACCTCCCCTCTCAGAAGCCTTTTCCCTGGAAGTGTCCGCACCTCACCTGCAGCCCCTTGGTTCTCAGACTTGAATCCTCTTGGCCTCCCAAAAAGAAGGACCTCATTTCCTGTGGCCTCTCATGTGAATCCACATCACCCATGGGGTCTTCCCCAAACATCCCCCTCTCCACCCACAAATCCCCCATCCGGGGGCAGAGTCACAGTGCAGCCCAGAAGCGGAGGAAGGACCCATGATTCTGCTCTGGTCTGGCCGCCTCCCGCTCCGCAGGGGAGCAATCCTAGAGTGAGGGACAGGAGAGCTTCTGTCCGAAGTTTCCCCCAGAGGGAAGGAGCTGGGGGTCCCTTTAGATCAAGGTGGGACTGTCATTCCCACTGCCGAGCTCCTGACCAGATGTCGAACCCTTCCCAGCACCCAGCTCTGTCACATAGTAGGAGCTTCTAGATGCATGTAGAAGGGATGATATTGTCTCTTAGCCTTATAAACCGAGACTTAGAAATCCAGCCTTATCCAGAATCTGCTTGGGATTTCTCGGAGATGCAAGCTTCGGGGGGTGGCTGGGTATTGGGGAGACTGGGTAAAAACCAGTCGCTCTCCTAATGCACAGGTGGGCGGTGGTGACCCCACCTCCTGCAGAATGCTTCGCTGGCCCTGGGGCCTCTCTCTGCAGGAAGGGAGCTCCTGGCTGAATTGGTCCCAAGCCCTCTGTTGACCTCTGGTCAGCGATTCCATGTCCTGCCACCCTGCAGGAGAGGCGGCTGGGGGGGGGCCAGAGCCACCAAGACAGCTCCCACTGGGACAACTCTGGGAATGAGCCTCTGAGTGCAGAGGGGTGGGGATGGGTTTATTCTCTCAAGATGCGTGTCAGGCACACGTGTGTTCTGCGTGGGTGCAGCTGTGTTCCCATCGCTGGCTAATAAATCCACAGACACAGATGGCTTCGGTCTCATTTTGGCCCTTCTTTGGGCTCAGAACCAGATGGCAAAGAGAGAGAAGTTTCCAAACAGCATGAGTTTGCTCGGCCACCCCCCCCCCCAGGAATTTGGTAAAACTGAGTTTGCTTCATCTTGTCCCAGGACGAGTTGGGGCTGCCATGGACGGTCGTGATGATATGGATGCATAAAACATGCCAGGCTGCCAGGACCGGGCCAGCATGGCAGGGCCAGGGATCCGGCTGTGGATAGAGTCTGCCCTGGGGAGTGGCGGGGGGCATGCAGAGTCCCCTTTCCACCCATGAGAGGCTGCAGGTGGCCTCCGCGGAGCACCCGGGCACCACCCCTCTGCCCTGCCCCCAACCCCCTTATTCCCTCCCGAGGTGCAAAACACAAACACACCCCAGCTGGCCCAGGGCTGGCCCACATCCGGGTGGTCAGAGAAGGGGCTGTAAGTTTCCCTAGTACTTCCTTCTTGCCTCAGTTTACCTAGATTCTCGAACAGGCTCCCAGGGCCCCCTCAATGCCCTGAATTTGACAAAATAAGCCCCTCCCCCCGCCCACTGCTCCCATCAATAGAAGCTAAGACAAATGAGAATGCTGAGAAAATTATATTTTTTGAAATGGTTTGTGGTGAGAAATGTGACTTTCTGGAAGGCAAGTGCCTAAAATTGGGAGACTAGGGGTGAGTTTCCAAGCAGGCTTTTCTTAGCCCTGCTGCCCTCAGACCTGCCATGAGACTCTGGGTGGACCCAGCAGAAAGCCCTGGAAACTTCTTTCCTCTCAAGTTTGCCCCTGTGCTCCAAGTGGTTGTGGTTGGCACAACCAGGGAGCAAGAAACCTAAGCCCACGGCAGTGGAGAAGCCAAAGAAATCTGAATACTGAATCCACCTCTCCACACAGCCAGAAATCTGAATACTGAATCCACCTGTCCACACAGCCAGAAATCTGAAAACGGTATACACCCGTCCACACAGCCAGAAATCTGAATATAGTATCCACATGTCCACACAGCCAGAAATCTGAATACTGAATCCACCTGTCCACACAGCCAGAAATCTGAATACTGAATCCACCTGTCCACACAGTCAGAAATCTGAATATGGTATCCACCTGTCCACACAGCCAGAAATCTGAATACAGTATCCACCTGTCCACACAGCCAGAAATCTGAACATGGCATCCACATGTCCACACAGCCAGAAATCTGAATTCTGAGTCCACCTGTCCACACAGCCAAGGGCACAGTGTATTGCTTTCCTGTTGCTGTTGTCACAGATGACCATAAACTTAGTGGCTTAAAACAACACTAATTTATTATCTTACACCTCTGGAGGTCAGAAGTCTGACATGGGTCTCACTGAGCTAAAGTAAAAGTCTCAGAAGGACCAGTTCCTTCTGCAGGCTCTAGGGAGGGTGTTCCTCGCCTCTTCCAGCTTTAGGGGCTGCCTGAGTCCCTTGGCTGGTGGCCCCTTCCTCCGTCTTCAAAGCCAGCCGGCAGCGAAGCATTTTCAAATCTTCCTCTGACTCTGACCCTTCTGTTTCCTCCCCCCACTTACAAAGCCCTTGTATTACATTGGGCCCACATGGCTACGCCAGGCCCATCTACCCTCTGTAGGCCAGCTGATGGACAACCTCCTTCCACCTGCCACCTAACTCCCCTGTCCACAGGTCCCGAGGACGGGTCATGGACGTCTTTGGAGGGCTGTCGGTCTGCTGGCCACAGCCAACCAGGCCCCACTGCCTTTTTGGCCTCCCAGAGTAGGACCCTACTCTGAAATCCAGCGTGGCCTCTTGCAGAGGCTGAGGACAAGCAGGAGAAGAAGGAGAAGAAGGAGCAGGAGAAAGATGCCTGCTCTCCAGGGCTGGCGTTTGGTCCTGGACGCCCTGGGCTGAGACTTGGGATCCCAGGGGTGCAGCCTGGGTGGCAGGATGGCGCCTAAAAGCACTGGGAGCTGCCCCTATCAGGCCTGGGGACAACGGTCACCTCCGCTGGCCACTGCCTTCCCAGACAGCTGCCCAGACTCCACTGCCTGGTCCCTCCCATGGCCTGTTTTCAGGCCTGGAAACTCCGAGGAGACTAGGATGATGCCTGCGTTCTCGTGGGGGAACTCCCTCCCCAGCCCCGCCCTATGGTGGTTCCTCCAGCACAGCCTTGGCCAGGCCTGAGGGAAAGGGAAGAAACCCACTGGCCCTCCCCCTCCAGCTGGCTGCCTGGAACCCCTCAGGGTCGGACCATCAGATACTGAACTGGTGCTTCCTAGATGTGCGCTTAACTCCGTAAGTCTCAACTTCCCCCTCTGTAAAATGGGCATAATAAGTGCCTGCCTTGTAGAGCTTGCATGAGGATGAAGTAAGGTAACTCATGAGAAGTGCTTAGTAGCACAGTGGGTGGTACACAGTAAGTGCTCAATAAGTGGATGCCTGTAGTTCTGTAACAGCCCCCAGGCCCTCTGCTGTGTGGGACACTTCTAACCCTTGTGTCCTACTCGAGGACAAAGACCCCTCGAGACCCAGAGGTCAGAATTGGGAGCTAGGGGAAGGGAGGGCTGTCCCGGCAGCTCAGATCATCCTCTGCCAGCCTCGGCTGCGTGGCGCTGCCCCAGGAGGAAGTTCCTGCCCGAACAGGACGCCAGGACCTGTCTTTCTTCTGGGGATTTACAGCTCTGGGCCCTGACTCACGCTTTATTCGGAATTAGGAATAAGTAACTGCAGGGCTCTGGCGGGAGGTTGCCCAACCCTGTGGCCTCCTGCAGCTGCCAGCAGCCCCGGAAGGAAGCAGGGAGTGTCAGGCCAGGGCAGCCAGGGCTCTCGGATGGCCCAAAAGGAGTTCTGGGTGACTGGACAGAGTCCTGCAAAGCCAGTGTCACCCCAAGTCCCCAGAGGGTGAGTGCCAGTGACCCGCCCGCGTGTGCGGAACACTTTACAAGCGTCACCTAATTTACTACTCACGACACACTAACAGGCAGTTACCATGATTACTCTCACTTTATCAACGAGGAAACTGAGGCACAGAGGAATGAAAGATCTTGCCTGGGTCACAGAGTTACGAAGCGGGGGAGAAAGGTTTGGGCCTAGACAGGTGACCTCTGTACCCTGGGCTCTTAATCAGCCGCACAGGGAGTTCTCAGTCCGTCTGTGCATTGGAATCACCTGGAAGGCTTTTTAAACCAGCAGGGCCAGGCCCCCACCCTCAGAGACTCCGTCTGGATGTCGGGATGTTACACAGAGCAACTCGGTGATTCAGACATGCAGCCAGGGTACAGTGACCGTGACCCGGATCCTATCGCCCTCCTAAGCATTGCTGGCTGCATAGACCAGCAATTTCAGGGGGCCATGATGTCCTTTTCCTGTGGTGGCACTTCCAACAACCAGACAGTTTTAGCTACATTTAAATTTTCTTGCTGTGGTTCTTAAACACATCACATGCAAGATTTCCCCAAAGAAGCCTGGGCGCGGTGGCTCATGCCTGTAATCCTAGCACTCTGGGAGGCCGAGGAAGGTAGATCATTTGAGCTCAGGAGTTTGAGAACAGCCTGAACAAGAGTAAGACTCCCATCTTTACTAAAAATAGAAATTAGCCAAGCAATAAAAAATAGAAAAACTTAGCCGGGCATGGTGGCGCATGCCTGTAGTCCCAGCTACTCGGGAGGCTGAGGCAGGAGGATTGCTTGAGCCCAGGAGTTTGAGGTTGCTGTGAGCTAGGCTGACGCCACAGCACTTTAGCCAGGGCAACAGAGTGAGATTCTGTCTCAAAAATAAATAAATAAAGTAAAAAAGAAGTAAAAAGATTTTAAAAAAAGAATGAACAGGACTTCATGACCTGGAGGGTTTTCTATTGCTCGGTGAGAAAAACAAGACACAAAATAGTGTGTGTACAATATGATGTCAGTGTGGTCACTGTGATTTCAAAGCCACTGCCCTGTGTGTGAATTTATGATTATACGACCACGGAGAAAACTATGGACAGATGCACCATAGATGGGTCACAGGAGTACGGCAGGGAGGAAGGAAGGAACTATATAAAAGGAAGGTTGCATTTGGTCACATTATTATAATTACATATGGTATATATATGTATAAAAGCTTTTTTTTTTTAAATAAAAATGACCTGTGTTTAGGGCCAAAGACTGTGGCCACACCTGGAAGTCAAGGACAGGCACCAGTTGAGGTTTTGCGGGAAGCGTAAAAGGACGATAGCCCTTATTATAACAGAGACCACCGGAGAGGCCCCTTCCTCGCTGGAGCTCGAGGTCTAGTGCACGAAGCGGACGATAGAGGGACCGGGGTCCCGTGCACATGTCACACTCGGATCGAGAGACGCACGGTGGAGGAAACCAATGGCGGATGGGCTGGGAGCCACAGGGGCCCTGCCTTGGCAGTGGCAGAGGGGAGGTGGCATCTCAGACCCGGTGTGAAGGACGGGAAGGAGCCAGGGTGGAGAGAGAGCTAGTGCCAAAGCCCCGAGCAGGGATGGGCTCGATGTGTTCCAGGACCTGGCCAAGGCCTCTGGGGCGGGGCAGGGGGCTTGAGGGGCCATGACATTGCACGGCGGTGGAGTGGAAGGCAGGGCCCCATCTCTGGGGTCTGGGAGGCCCGCTGATGGGCTTGGCTGTCATTCCATGCAGTGGGGAGCCCTCTAAGCAGGGCATGGCATGCCATGGTCCACATTTTTAAAAGAATGCTGTGCATGGGGGACAGCCTACCTAGCATGGGGTTTTGGGGTGAGGAGGGACGGGAGGAAAGAGACAAGTGAGAAGGCAGCACACTGGATTGACCCAAGAGAAGGGACTGCACCCAACTTGTTCCCGGTGTGGACAACAGCAGCAGGCTTGCTGACAGCTGGATGGGGGGGAAGGGCAGGGTCAAGGGCGCCCCAAATTTCCAGATGTATGTACTGCGCAGTAGGTTATGGATACGAAAAAGGTTTTATAATATCCCTGGGTGATTTAAAGAATAGCGATGACATGAAAGCCTGTGTACTCAGCGCTGCTCTTCTTACAAAGGGAACGTTCCACACCACGCCGCGATCCTCTGGGTGACCCCTCCCCTCCTCCGCACCCAGGCTCCTTGCCCGTCTGCATTTTGTGCTTGTCATTCCTTTGCTCTTCATTATACTTTTTACCACATATGGAAATATCTCTGGACTACATACTGTTTATTAGAATTCATATACATAGAAGCATATTCATGGCGCGGTTCTGCGACTGACCTGCGTTTTTTATTCCGCACTGTGTTGCCGAGTTTTGTTCGTGTCGCACGTCACCACGTTCCATTCCTTTTCTCTGCTGCATAGTATTCCATTTCACGCATGCAATTTCTGTATATATTCTTCTGCCGACAGACACTTGGGTTGTTTCCATTTTTTTGCTACAGCAATCAACGCTGCTGTCAACATTCTTGGAGACGGTTCCTGGTGTACACATTCACGAATCTCTCTAGAGAGCTTACCTGGAAGTGTTCTGGCTTTATGAACAAGGAGAATGTCGGTGCCGCGGAGGGAAAAAAGGTCAAGGATGAGTTTGGGAGGCAGTTCTCACTCAGGCAGGCTATCCACTCTAGCAAACAGATACACTAAAAATGTGTACATGGCTCAGCCACGATAAATGTTTATGTCTTGCTCACGTCGAGTCTGAGCCGGGTCGGGTCTGAACGGCGAGCGTGCAGGTGTGCCGGGCCGGGGTAGGGGAGCTCTGCTCCACTCAGACACTCAGGGGCCCAGGCTGATGGAGGCTCTGCCACCTTCCAAGTGTGGCCTCCAAGGTCACCCCAGACGTTGACCTTGAGCCAGCAAAAAGAAGACAGAAGGCGAAAGTAAATGCAAACCCGCTTCTTAACCACCTCTGGCCCGAAGGGACATGCGCGTCACTTCTGCTCACAGTTCACCAGTGAAAGCAACTCAGTGGCCACATCTGGACACAAGGGCTCTGGAAAACGCGGTCCTCGCTGGGGAGCCACCTCCCAAGTCAGGTCCGCCTTGTAGCAGAGCGGGAAAGAATTCTTTGCGGACGCGGTGGAGAAAAAGAGCGAGCCAGGGAAAATACTCTTTCCCAGAGGGAGGCATCCCGGGTTCCCGCCTTTAGTTGGCAGCTCAAGGTTCGCTGTCGTTCACTTCCTGGCATCCTCTGCTTAGCGATTCAGGGCCAGGCCCAGCCCTGCCGGCTCCTCTCTGCCCGCTCCGTCATCAGGCCGGGCTCCTCGTGCTGCGGTTCTGTGTCTCACCCGCTGACCCACAGCCCAGCGAGGAGTTTCCTGAGATTTCGAGCCAAGGGTTCCTTCCGTGTGAGCAGGAAGGGAGGGCCCCCGTTAAGGGCAGCGGCAAGTAGGCTGAGGTCGACCTGCCAGCCCCTACCTGCCCGTTGCCGTGAGCCAGGGCTTCGCAGATGGGGAGTGCAGCAAGAGGCCAACTCAATTTAATTCATTAGATGCACCCTCGTTTAACTCGTTAGATGTCTATCGAGCACATACTATGGCCCCGGACAATAAGTGACAATAGCATCATTTAGAGCATGGGTTCTGGGGCCAGGCTGCCAGAGTTTGCCACTTGCCGGCTGTGTGACCTTGGGCAGGTTACTTAACCTCTCTGAACTTTGCTTTCCTTGTTGGTAAGATGGGGATGGTAATAGTACCCATCCGGGGGGGGGGGGGGCTGTTGTGAGCGGCGTAAGAGACAGTCCAGGTAGGAGCTTGGCCTAGCGCCTGGCACTCAGTGAACCACAGCTATGTGACAGCAAGGACAGAACCTGAAGCAACTTGCCTGAGTAAGCTGAAAAGACTGTGCTTGGCTCGGAAGTCTCAGTTTTTCTGTACTGCCATCCAGGGAGTCTCTTACCCACTGTTTTTTTTTTTTTTGGTGATAAACATTTTTTTTAAAAGTTACAGCTGGGCTGGGCGTGGCAGCTCATGCTTGTAATCCCAGCACATTGGGAGGCCAAGCGTTCGAGACCAGCCTGGGCAACATAGTGAGACCCCACCTCTACAAAAAGTGCAAAAATTAGCTGGGCATGTTGGTGTGCGCCTGTAGTTTCAGCAGGAGGATTGCTTCCTTTAGCCCAGGAGTTTGAGGCTGCAGTGAGCTATGACGACACCACTGCACTCTAGCCTGGGTGACAGAGAAAGGCCTTGTCTCTAAAACAAAGAAACAAACAAAAGTTACAGCTGGACACTTAGGGAGTCTGGCCACAGCAAAGCTTTGATTAACAAAGCAGGTAAGTACGTCCCATGTTTGTCCACCAGGATGTGCCATCAGCCACTCCCCTAAGACCCAAAGATGAGACAAGTGGTGGCAGGTTCTCATGAGGCCCAGGGCAAGAGAAGGGCTGGGGTCCCCATGCCCCCAAGTGTGTCACCCCAATTCTGGGCCCTCCTGAGTCTCCTGGTTCCCAACATTTTATTGCTATGTTGGTGGTGAGGGTTTGAGACGGTTCCTGATCGGATGTCCCGGGCAAGAGCCACCCTCGGAGTTCCTGGAAGGGAAGGCACACTCGGGACACCCGGGCAGCTCTCGCTGGCATGGGCGCTCTCCAGGTGCATGTCCTGAGCCAGCGGCTGAAAGGAAACCGCCGCTAAGCCACTCTCTGAAGCAATGCTGTCTTTGAGGAGCTTAAGGCCAGCATTAAAGCGAGTTCCGTAGTTCTTTTATGAACCCTTCATGGGTCTTTAAATGAGTCTCAGCCTGCACACTAAAACCAAGTGCAAAAAAAAAAAAAAAAGTCTCAGCATCCTGGGAAACTGCATCTCAATGTTAATTATTTTAATCGGAAGCATCTCAATCATTGCAGACATCACAGCTGCCCTGGGCCGCTCCCAGGGCTCCGGCACGCAGGGACCTGAGCAGGGCCAGACAGGGCACCACTCAGAAATAAGTTCTAGGCCGGGTGCGGTGGCTCACGCCTGTAACCCTAGCACTCTGGGAGGCCAAGGTGGGAGGATCACTCAAGGTCAGGAGTTCACAACCAGCCTGAGCAAGAGTGAGACCCTCGTCTCTACTATAAATAGAAAGAAATTACTTGGCTCACTAAAAAATATATATAGAAAAATTAGCCGGGCATGGTGGCGCATGCCTGTAGTCCCAGCTACTCGGGAGGCTGAGGCAAGAGGATCGCTTAAGCCCAGGAGTTTGAGGTCGCTGTGAGCTAGGCTGATGCCATGGCACTCTAGCCTGGGCAACAGAGTGAGACTTTTGTCTCAAAAAAAGAAAAAAGAAAGAAGTTCTTATGTGAGTAACACTCCCCAAGAGGATATTGGACAGCTAGGTCATTATATTTACCTATTTTCAATTTAATTCTTATTCCCTTGACACATTCTTCACTTACAGTAAGAGTACATGCAGCAAACTGATGACTCAAAAATAAAGAAAAATAAAAACACCAAAGAAGGAAAAAAAAAATCCAGGAAATAAAGTCCATGGGAAGAGACAAACAAATATATCACCCTGATGACCAAACTGTCAAGTGTGGTTAAGTTCAGAATTAGAATCTGAGCTTCCCAGCAGCCCGTGCAAGAAAGGAACCAGAGTCATCATCAGAAGGAAGGCAGTACGACAAAGTGATTCCCACCATATGTGGACTTTTATAAAAGGACATGGATTGGTCAGTGTCTTCGTAGCTGGGCCCCTTGAGATTTTATTATAGTATCCCGGCATTTTTTAATGATTGAAACAATGTAAGATTGGACCAGGCCCTTGGTTGTTTACACGTGTTAACTGCTTGCTTCCTGCCCAGCAGCCCTTGTTGTCACAATTGGTAACTGCTAACACACTGTCTCTTTGTCAAGCAGGAAGAGAGAATGCCAGGGTCAGGAGGAGAATCTACGTGTTTGTTTTGCAAAAGGAGTGAACACCCCCCAAAAAAGTCACGACTAGTTGCTGACACCCAGAAGTCTGGTCATTCACGGTGTTATCTGAGACTACAAGCAACACAGACTTCACTCTTTGGTTCCCCGAATTCCCCACCCTTTCCTCCCACGGCACACACGGAAACTCATTGCTTCATTTCTGGGAAACACAAATCGAAAAGATTTGACTCTCCACTCTTCTCTCGCTTTGACCGAATCGAGCAAATCTCTATCTCCCAACACTGGTGTCACATATCTGACTTTAGCTACACGTCGTGTACACGAGCCTCAACTTAGAGTTTTACACCTTCCTCAACCACCTTGCAGCTGCAAATTCGATGAGAAGTTTCCTGTGGCCGATCTTCTCTATGCTCATCTATAAAATGGGAATGATGCCGACCTTCTGGGGTAGTTTGAGGACTGGAGTGGTACCTGGCAGACAGTAAGAACCCAACAGGTGTTCATTGCTTTATTTTCTGTTTCCCGCAGGATTAGTGTCTTACTTATCCTCTCCAAGGTAGCTATTTAATCCTCACACCTGTTTTATTTGGGTACAATTTCCCCTCCTATGCGTCCAGCTCAGTGGTAGATTCGGAGGATTTTGAGCAGATGTGGAGCCTGCCTTTAGAAGGCTCGCAGGTTAGTAGAGAAGCAATGGCAACACAGTCCAATAAGTACAATTATCAATACGGCCATGCAATAGCTACAATAGCTTCCAATTTTTCAGCATTTAATCTGAGCTAGTTACAGGGCTTGACAACGACAGCATGAGAGAGACACAACCTCTAGACAGAGCGGTGAACCCATCCATACGTACCAAAATTCTAAACAAGACTGTCAGCAAACTCAATTCAAAAAAAGACACAATATCAGATTATACAATATCAGATCAAATTATATTCATGTCTAAAGTTTCACCTTAGGAGATCAACAGATTCGAATTGATCAAAGTAAAAAAATTACATGATCATCTCAATAAATCAGGGAAAAAAGGTTGATAACATTGCCATTTGTGATTTTAAAACAAAAGTTAAGCTAAGAATAGAAAGGAGCTTCTTTAACCTGATAAAGAACAACTACAATAGTTGTTCTCAAAGTGTGGTCCCTGGATCAGCATTTCCAGGGAACTTGGCTGAAGTGAAGGTCGTCAGGCTCCCGAACACCTTCTGAGTCAGAAACTCCAGGGTGAGGCGAAGTCTGTTCTAACAAGCCCTCCAGGGTGTATTAGCGCTTATGCTAAAGCTTGAGAACCACGTCAAAAAGTATACTTCCTGATAAATGTTGAAACGTTCCTACTAGGGTCAGAGCAAGACAAAAATGCCCACTGTCACCATTGTTACTTAGCATTGACCAGAATGTTCCTGCCAATGAATATTAAAATCAGAAAGGAATTATTATACATGTGAAAAACCCAAAAGAATCTACAAATTATAAGAATGCATAAGAGGGTTTGGCAAGGCTGTCCCTATAAAACCAATATACAAAAATCAATTGTATTTCTATATACCAATAAGAAACAGGAAATGACAAATAGTAAAAAATGTGAAAAAACAAAAACCAACGAGCAAATCTAACAAAAGTTGTGTAAAACCTTTGTGGAGTCTACTATACAACTGGACTGAAAAAACTTTAGAGAAGATCTGATTCATGGAGAGATATACCATATTCATGGATTGGAGGGCTCAATATTGAGAAGATGTCAATTCTCCCTAAGACTTACAAATAAGCCCAATCAGGATCTCTCTCTACAGGGTGTATACGTGTGCGCGCGCGTGTGTGTGCCTGCATGCAAACATGCATGCATGTGTGTGAGAGAAACACGAGGTGGCTCTAAAATTTACATAGAAGTGCAAAGAGCCAAGAATAGCTAAGTCACCTGGAAGATGAAAGGATGAGAAAGCAATTTCAGGAGGCCATGATGTTCTTTTCCTGGTAGTCACTTGGCTGTGGTGGCATCTTCAACAACCAGATGGTTTTGGCTACATTCAAGTTTTCTTGCTGTGGTTCTTAAACACAGCACACACAAGATTTCCCCAAAGAAGGCTGGGGGCGGTGGCTCGTGTGTTGGGAGGATCACTCGAGGTCAGGAGTTGGAGACTAGCCTGAGCAACAGCGAGGCCCCGTCTTTACTAAAAATAGCGCGGTGCTCAGCACATGTCTGTTGAATGAATCTAATCAGAAGATAAGAGGGTCTGGGGTCTTTTATTTCCCACTCTAATTGGCCAGTAAAGCCTTGTAGTTAAGGCTTTGCAATCAGCTAGATGTGTGTTCAAACCCTGGTTTCTTTTACTAATAGTTGTGTGATCTTTGTGGAGTCATTCAACCCCTCTGAGGGTCAGTTCCCTGCCTACAAAATGGGGTTGATAATGCCTTCCTTGTGGGGTTGATACGAGAACCATGGCAGGTGCACGTCAGCGTCTCAGCCGTAGTCAGTGTCGCTGGCTGGGGACTCAAACAGCAGGACCCGACATGATCCACACAAAAGTACCCAAGGAAGTACTATTGTGGGCGTAGCATGTTTGAAATCAGAATGTCCCAGAAAAATCAAGGTCTGGGTTCCTTGAGTCCTGGGAAGAGGGCCTGGCATATGAGTGTTCAATAAACTGAGCAGAAGGATGGTGCCCAGATAGTATGTTACAGCCATCTGAGGCCCTAATCCAGGGGTCCTCAAACTACAGCCCGCGGACCACATGCGGCCCGCCGAGGACATTTATCTTGCCGGCCGGGTGTTTTTGCCGCCGCTGCCTGTCCTGCTTAGCGGCCGACTCGTCCCGGGCCCACAGTGCGCATGTGCGGAACGTGCGCCGCACTCTCCAACGGCCCTCCAACAGTCTGAGGGACAGTGAACTGGCCCCCTGTTTAAAAAGTTTGAGGACCCCTGCTCAGTGCAAAGCAGGATGAATGCACTTGTGTGAGGACACGTGAACCCCACGCCCCGCTGTCCTCCGTCTCGGCTTCGGGGCCCTGGACTTCATAGGGCCGAGAGGTTAGTTCATAAACCCACAGGCGCCTGAGTGGCAGCTGCCGCCGGGGCAGCCCTGTTTAGGAAGGAGGGAAGCTTGGTGAGGTCTGGTGCCCCTGGGAAGAGGCCACCAGCAGAGCCAGCCACCAACCAAACAGGCGGCTCTGCCAACACCCCAGGACAAGGTGGCCCAACCCCAGCTCATGGCTTCCCCGTGGGTGTGAATCCACTGAGCAAATAAAGTTTGGAAAAGAGAATTGCCCAAGCCCAACTCAGGAGAATGCAAGGTGTCAATGTTGTTTTAAACCAGCCCTGGGTTCAAGTTCGTATAGTAATGTTATTGGAATGTAGCTCCAGGTTCCACCTTCAAGTCGCTGCCGGAGAGATGCGACCACAGTCCTGCCAGAGAAGGCGGAGGGATGCATTCGTGAGGTTGCAAACGGCCCGCAGGGCTCCAGCGTCCTGCCTGTGGCCCCAACCCCCGCCCCATCTCTCCTGATGGGTACTGCTCTAAGGAACAAGAACATCAACAGCTGGGGGACAAGCATCTGGAACGTTTCTCAATCTTACTAGGCACCGAAGAAACACAAAATGCCACTGGCAAAAATAACAGAAATGGAAACAAACCAAAAAAGTTTCGGGGCAGGCCGGGGCGAAGTGAGCAGTCTTGGGAGTTGCATATACGGGTGTAATTTGATGTGATCCTTTGGAAAGTCTGCCTCAAATAGGAATTCAGCCTCTAGGGAAGTAGGAAAAGAAGTTAATCCTATTCAGACACAAATTATTTTTAGGGAATCCTAACAGCAAAAGAGAGGACCTTACTGGTCAAACAGAAGCTGAGGGGATGGGTAGGAAAAGAGTGTAAGCTCTGTTTGGTGTAATCTGTGAGCCCTCTGAGGTCTTTATGGCAATGTGACAAATACCTTTCACATTACCCGAAAAAATCTGGCTGCAAAAGGAAATGATCTGTGAAACGGTAAAGCCCTAAACAAATAAGCAGGCGTAGTGTAAATGGTCACAGTAATCATTACCTAGGAAATGGATTAAATCAGGCGTGATTTGCTTTGAATGCCTCTTTTAAAATTTAAATGTATGAAAAAAGAGGGAAGAAATCAGATTTATACATACCAGATAGAACATGGTCTGAGACCTACGAAATGAAAAACGTGTTGAAATGGTAAGTAGGTTTTGACACCATCCCGTCATCCGTAATGATCTAGAAGAAATTCTAGGATTTACGTTTAATTGATAACAGAGGTTACTAGTGGGAGTGGAATGAGGGGATCTGGGTGGGGGATGAGTTTATCTTTCTACTTAAAAAAATAATACCGGTTTTGCAAATAACTCGATTAAAAAACAGGTAAAGGACCGGAATAGACGTTTTTCCAGGGAAGACAGAAACGGCCAACAGATGTTATGGAAAGGTGCTCAGCATCGCTGGCCATCATGGAAACGAAACGCAAAACCACGGTGGGACATCCCTTCACCCCCGTCAGGGTGGCCGAGATCAGAAGGGCAAACCATAGCAAGTGTGGGTGGGGGTGTGGAGCCGAGGACCCTCGCATACTGTCGCTGGGAATGCAAATGGGTACAGCCACCATGTAAAACACTGCGGAGGCTCCTCCACGGATTAAAAATAGAACGACTATATAATCTGGAAATCCCACTTCTAGCCGTATATATCCGAAGGAAATCAAATCACTATCTCAAAGAGGTGTCTATACTCCCTTGTACATTGCAGCATCATTCACAGTGGTCAAGACACAGAACAACCTGGGCAGTGTCCCTGGGCAGATGACTGGATAAGGAACTTGTGATATACACCCAGCACACACCCACCTATACACACACGGAGGAATATTAGTCTTTACAAAGAAGAAAATCCTGCCATTTGAGAAGGCATGGATGAAGCTAAAGGTCATTATACTAAGTGAAATAAGGCAGACACAAAAAGACGAAAATTGCATGATCTTGCTCATAATTAGGATCTTGAAAAAAAAAAGTCGAACTCACAGTAACAGAGAGTAGAATGGTGGTTCCAGGGGCTGGGAGATCAGGGAAGCGGGGAGGTACTGGTCAGAGGGTATAAACTTCCAGTTACAAGAGGAATAAGCTCTGGAGCCCTCGTGGTGACTGTGGTCAATGTATTGTGTACTTGAAATTTGCTAAGAGATTAGATGTAAGGTGTTCTCAATACACACACGTCACTAATGTTAGTTAGCTTGATTGTGGTAATCATTTTATAGTATGTACTTATAACAAAATGTATCCTTTAAATATATGAAATTTTTATTTGTCAATCATACCTTAATAAAGCTGGAAAAATAAATCAGTACTACTACTAGTTTTGAAATCATAACTGGAAAAATATTTAAACAAATAAAATCATATGAGAGCAAAAACTTATAAGGTAAAGAATCAAAAATTCTATTAAAAAAATGGAAGGAAATAAAATTGTGTGCTAAAACTGATAGAATCAGGGGATATTTTTCTTTTGTATTTCCTTCAACTAGCCTTTTTTTTCCTTCAAATTTTTATCATCTGCTTATGGTACGAGGGGAAAACGTCCTATAAACTTTTTTCAACACATTGACTGCTATACCAGAAAAAAAATTTTTTTCCTTGGGGCCATGGTGTTTTATTACCAAAATAGAATAAAAACTTCAAAACCAAACAACCCTTTCTAATTTAATGAAAAAATTGTTATTTTTCATTGTTTTCTGTGCATGAGTTATATGCAACTCACGGGGAACTAGCTTCAACTGTACGCTAATTGAGTTGTATGTCACTCACAACATACTTACTGAATTTGTTTCGGAAAATCGAGTCTTTATATGCTTCTCGAGGCCCCAGGCACAAAACTAGCGTGAGTTAAATACAACTCACGTGGCAGTTACTGTGTTAAAGAAGACTATGGAACTCACTAATCCTGCCATACAAAATATGAGGTCTCCTTTGCGGGGTATCCATCAACAGGAAGCAGAGCTCCAGCAATGGTATTTTTTTTTTTTTGAGCAAGAAAGACTCTTGCTCCAGTTAGAGTGCTGTGGCATCAGCCTAGCTCACAGCAACCTCAGACTCCTGGGCTCAAGCAATCCTTCTGCCTCAGCCTCCCGAGTAGCTGGGACTATAGGCATGCGCCACCATGCCCGGCTAATTTTTTTAATATATATATATTTTAGTTGACCAATTAATTTCTTTCTACTTTTAGTAGAGACGGGGTCTCGCTCTTGGGCAGGCTGGTTTTGAACTCCTGACCTGGAGCAATCCGCCCACCTCAGCCTCCCAGAGGGCTAGGATTACAGGCGTGAGCCACCGCACCCGGCCCAGCAATGGCATTTTGACTGTCCTCCAGCAGGGTCAGAACCTTGACCATTGCGGGGGGCAGGGAGGGAGGAGTATCTTCTTCAAACTCCAGGATAATGAGCTGGTTGCTTTCCCCAAAGAGAGAAGGAATTTATCATTTGAGTCCCTGCCAAACTGAGGAAGCCTCCTCTCCCCAGGGAGGGAAGCAGATTCCAGGCCTATTCACCGCTGGCCACGCCAGACACAGGTTGTTGCCAGCACCAGGAAACCCTCGCTCACACCCGTCTGCTATGTGCCCTTCACATCCAACACTCCCAGGTAGGGAGGAGCACCCTGGGCACGGAGCACGTCTGCGTCTAAATCCCTGTTCACATCCGGGCAGTGCCTGACAAGTGCCTGAGCCATGTGCCACCAGACTGGACAAAACGTATGTAACTACAAACCAGAGCGCACGAGAATGAAAAGAATTCCGAATTCACCCAGCTGGTACAGCAATTATTTGGAGGAAGTTAGCCTGAGCCCAGAGGAGGGTTCCAGACTCAAAGCTAATGAAAGGATTCCCTGAGGGTATAACTTGAACCCAGATAAGCCATCACCCTCTAAATGACAAGGACTTGGAGTCTCCCATTGTCATAGTGACTAAAAACCGTGGGCTCAGTGGTTCTTCTATAACAAGAGGAGAATCATTTCATGTTTCATGTCCCCGTGAAAAATCATCTGGTCTGATGAGCAGCCCAGATTCCACTGGGGTGGGGACCCCAATTTCCTTTAGATAGTAAAACTAATTCCTCTGTTTTACAGGAGGTCATGTGGATAGTCAGGATTTTCACCACTGCCCAGTGGCAGCAAGTACCAGTGGAGACCCCCTGGAGATCAGTCACAAGGCATCTCTTTCCCGCTCAGCCAAGGAGGTACCAGCAGAGACCTGGTGTACACCTAATTCCCACCCTCCCTCATACACAAAATACACTCAAAGGCACTATAGATAGATCAAAATGAAATTCCAAAAAATGTTCAAGTAATCATTGGGAAGGCAAGAAAAAACAAAACAAAACATAGAAACCACAACAAATACAAAATAAAAAACAAAATGGCAGACATGTCCCAATATATCAATAATTACATTAAGTATAAAAGATCTAAATATAACAAAAGACAAAGTAGCAGAATGAATTAAAAAACTATAAACTATCTATAAGAAACTCACTGCAACTATAATAAAATAAGGAGGTTGAAGCTAAAAGAATGGAAAAAGTTATACCATGCAAATATTAATCAAAAGGAAGCATAAATGACTTTATTTGTATCAGATAATGTAGACTTCAGAGCAAAAAATGAAACAGGGACAGACAGGGGCATAATGATAAAATGTTCCATCAACCAAGAAGGCATAGCAATCTGAGATGTGTATAAAAAAACCAAACACCAGGTAGGTCCTATACAGCAAAGCCTGATACGGCTAAAAGGAGAAATAGACAAATCCATGACTATAGTTGGGGACTTCCACATCTCTCTCTCAATAATTGATAAATGCCTGTAATCCCATCACTTTGGGAGGCAGAGACAGGAGGATCACTTGAGGCCAGGAGTTTGAGACCAGTCTGGGCAATGTAGCAGGACTCCGTCTATACAAAAAAAAAAAATTAGACTAGTCAGGCATGGTGACATGCACCTATAGTTCTAGCTAGTCGAGAGGGTGAGGCAGAAGATTACTCTTGAACCTGGGAGTTTGAGATTGCGGAGCTATGACCATGCCATTGCACTCTAGTCTAGGTGACAGAGTGACACTTGGTTTCTAAAAAAAAAAAAAAGCAAAAAACTAGATAGCTAGATAGCAAGGTTGTAAGAACTCAACTAACAGTATCTAATTGACATTTTTTTTTTTTGAACAGAGTCTCGCTTTGTTGCCCAGGCTAGAATGAGTGCCGTGGCGTCAGCCTAGCTCACAAAAACCTCAAACTCCTGGGCTTAAGCAATCCTCCTGCCTCAGCCTCCCAAGTAGCTGGAACTACAGGCATGCTCCACCATGCCCGGCTAATTTTTTCTATATGTATTATTTGGCCAATTAATTTCTTTCTATTTGTAGTAAAGATGGGGTCTCGCTCTTGCTCAGGCTGGTTTCCAACTCCTGACCTCAAGCAATCCGCCTGCCTCGGCCTCCCAGAGTGCTAGGATTACAGGCGTGAGCCACTCTAATTGACATTTATAGAACACCCCACCCAACAACTGAAGACTACATATTCTTTTCAAGTGCTCACAGAATACATACCAAATAAACCATATCTCGGGTCATAAAACCTACCTCAACACATTTAAAAGAATTGAAATCAAACAGAATGTGTTCTCTGACACAGTGGAATCAAACTAGAAATCAATAACAAAGAAATAACAGGAAAATCTTCAAATATTTGGAAACTAAATAATATACTTCAGAATAATCAATGGGTCAAAGAGAAAGTGTCATGAGAAATAAAATATATTTTTATTTCTCAAGGGAAATAAAAAATTGAGCTGGGTGAAAATAAAAGACAACATATCAAAATTTGTGGTGCTCAGCTAAAGCAGTGCTGAGAGGGAAATTGATAGTACTAAATGCTTATACTAGAAAAGAGGAAAAGTCTCAAATCAATAGTCTAAGCTCCCTACTCAAGAGACTAGAAAAAAAAAAGAACAAAAGAATCTCAAAGCAAACAGAAGGAAGGAAACAATGAAGATAAAAACAGAAATTAATGAAATTGAAAACAAAAATAATAGAGAAAATCAATGAAACAAAAAATGTTCTTTTAAAAGGTTAATAAAATTGAGAGACATCTAGTAAGACTGAAAAAAAAGAAGACACAAATTGCCAGTATCGAATGTAACAGGGGATATTGATGCAGAACTCAAAAGTATGGTAAGGGAATGTTACAAACAACTCTGCACACACAGATTTGACAACTTAGATAAAATGAACCAATTCCTCACAAGCAAAGACTACCATAACTCATCCAGTATGAAATAAATAATTTGAATATCCCTATACCTATTAAGGAAATTGGACTCATCATTTAAAAACTCCCCAAAAAGAAATCTCTAGTCCCAGATGGTTTCACTGGAGAATTCTACCAAGCATTTAAAGATGAATTAACACCAATGCCACCCCAGTCTTGCAGATAAATTGGAAAGATGGGAACCCTCTCCAACTCATTCAATGATATGAGTATTACCCCTATACCAAAACAAGACAAAGACAGTACTAAAAAAAAGAAAACTACAGACCAATATCACATATAAATATAGACATAAAAACTCTTAGCAAGATATTAGCAAATTAAACTCAGCAATATATAAAAAAAATTATACGTCATGACCAAGTGAATTTTATTTCAAGGATGCAATGGTGGTTCAATATTTGAAAACCAACAGAATTCACTATATGAACAGGCTAAAGAAGAAAAAATCACAAAATCATGTCAATTGATGCAGAAAACCATTTAAAAAATCTAATAATCACTCATGATAAAAACTATTGGCAAATTAAGAATAGAGGGAAACTTCCTCAACCTGATGAAGGGCATCTAGGAAAAGTCTACAGCTAACAATATACATAATGGTGAAAAACTGAATACTTTTCCCATAAAATTGGGAACACATAAAGATGTCTGTTTTCACCGCTGTTATTCGCCCTAGTACTGGAAGTTCTAGCCAGTGCAGTAAGACAAGAAAATAAATAAAAGGCACACAGATCAGGAAGAAAAAGATAAAACTATCCCTATTTGCAGATGACATTATTGTCTACATAGGAAATCCCAAGCATCTACCAAAAAACCCCTAGAACTAATAAGTGAATTCAGCAAGGTCACAGAATACAAGAGCAACACATAAAAATCAATTCTATTTTAATGTATTATACTAGCAATGAGCACTTGCACATTGAAATTAAAATGCAATACCTTTTATAATCACTCCAAACATGAAATACTATAGTATATATCTAACAAAACATGTATAAGACTTGCATGATGAAAACTACAAAAGACTGATGAAAGAAATCAAATAAAATCTAAAATAGACATACCATGTTCATGGATGGGAAGACTTGACATAGTAAAGATGTCAATTCTCCCTAGATTAATGTACACGTTTAATGAAATTACTATCAAAATCCCAGCAAGATTTTTATGTAGATATCAGCAAGTTTATTCTAAAATTATATGGAAAAGCAAAGAAACTATAATAGCTAAAACAATTTTGAAAAAGAAGAATAAAGCGGGAGCAATTTGTCTACCCAACTACAGGACATGTCACATAGCTACAGGAATCAAGACTGTATTTTATTGTTGAAGGCATAGACATAGATCAATGGAACAGAATAGAGAACCCCAAATAGTTCTGCACTTGTAAGGCCAACTAATTTTTGACAAAGGTACAAAAGCAATTCAGTGAAGGAGAGTCTTTTCAACAAATGGTGCTGGAGCAGAAAATGTATCTTAAATAGTGTCCTCAACTCAATAAAATACAGTATTTCCTGTGCACCTGCTCTGTGCCAGGCACTGTCCAATCACTAGGGAATTAGCAGTGGGGGAAGTGCCTGCTCTCACACTACTGACAGTCTCACCATCACGCTTGCCAGGGGAAATCCTGGGTGCTGGAGAAGGAATGTGGGCTGAGGAGTTGGGCAGGAGCCAGCTCCAGAAAAGGGACGCAGGGGCACTGGCCTTCACCTGGCTGGGTCCCCTTCGTTTTCTCAAAGACGGCAGAGTGGAAGGCTCTCGATGCAGGGAGATTTGTATGCCATCTCCCATCTCTGTCTCTGACGTGCTGCTCGTGGCTGACGTTCACCGGGCTGTCGTACGGTTCACATGCGTGGGCTGCAGTGCAGGGCAGGGCCTGGCACGTCTTAGAGTCACGATTTTGCCCCTTCTAGGGAGGGAAGGGAGAGGTGTGGGGGGCAGGGCAGGGCTGTGTGAGCAGAGGGCCGAGGAAAGGCCCCCCCAGCACACACACCGCAGGCAGGGCACCTGGACGGACACTCCGCAGGAGAGGGAGCCCGTCCGGCTTCAGCCAGTCTGGATGATCTAGACACGTGCTCCCAATTTTCTGCTTAAAGTGATAAAGTCGGAGAGACCGAGAGTCTGGGGGTCTTTGAGCCAGAAGGGGCTTCAGTGCTCACCAGCCAAGGGACCTGGCCGGGGTGGGGCAGCCGCACAGCTGCCGGGTGGAACAAGCTTGCACAGGCTCAGGGGTCAAGTTCAGCAAAATGAAGCCCAAGCGTCTCCACTCCCTCGTGTGTGTGACCTTGGGTGATTACCCGACTCCTCTGAGACTCAGTTTCCTCACTGGGAAAATGGGAGGGACATTAAGGCTGCTGTGAGGATCAGAGCTGATGCGCGTCGAGGGCCTGGCACGGGTCGGGGCTACACCGGGGCAGAGCGTGAGCTTGAAACCCGCTTAGAAGCCATGCGACCTTGAGCATGGTGCATCACCCCTGTGTAGAAATGAGACTGTACTCGCCGCCCCGCTGGGTTATGGTGGGAATTAGAAATGATGCAGCTCAAGGACCTGGTGACAGGTGTAGCACGTAGCAGGTGTTTCACAGATGGTGGTCTCTGAGGTCGCCCTGGGCCCTTGTAAATCCATGTTAAATGAAGCCTAAGGTCACCTCTGAGAGAGTTCCGGGAACTTAGGAGGGATTTGGTAGTATTTGTTGAATGAACAGCTCAACAAGTGCTTCTTAACTGCATTTACAAATGAGCAACGCTGGAGGAATGGCCAGGCCGTGTACTCACGACAGTGTACCCAGGCTCTGGGAAAGTTCCCCGACCCCAGTTCCTTTCCCCAGAATGCTGTAATTACCATCACCGGGGGCAGGCTGGCCACGCCAGTCATTGGGACGGCAGCCGAGGTGTCCTGCAATCTGGGCCCCACATGCCTAGGGCACGTTGGGCAACCCTCAGACCAGCCTTGCTTCCTGCGCCAGAGCCGGCTGGTGCTTCCGCCCTTCGGCAGGAAGAGAGGCCCCTTCCTGCGGGTCTCTGGCCCGGATTCTGCGTGGGAGAGTTTGCCTCCCAGCCCTTGAGGCTCTGAAAGGGTTAATGCCACCAGTAAGAGTCACAGCCAGGCCAGGCTGTCAAGGATCCTCAGAGGACGCTGTCCTCAGGGACCCCACCCTGGGTCAAGTGCTGGGCTGGGTGCCAAGGACACAAACAACCACAGTACTCAGCCACCAGCGTCTAGTGAGCACCCAGTTCAAGTCTGGGCACGGAGGTGCAGCCAGGACAGGCAGAGCCCTGCTCCCGTGGCCAGGCGGGGGACAGACATTTCACACAAGCTGTGACAAATCTCAGGAAAAGAACAGAACACTCTGCTAGAATCTGAAGAGCAGCAAAGATGAATCTACAAAGTCCCCGCAAACAACCACAGACGTGGGCACAGTGAATGCATCGCGCCACGGTTTGTGACACCGAAAACTTGCAAACGCCTCCACTTTCTGCCGTGAGGGAGCAGCTACGTCACGGTGCTGCCAGAGCTGCGGGTGTAGGCGGTGCCCGCACAGCCCCAGGTCTGCCTGCCCCGGCCCCTGCCCCCGCCCTGCCCATCACATGGCTCCCGCCCGCGCTCTGTCCCGAGCGACCAGGTGCAGGTCTGCAAAGAGGCTTTGTTTCCCAAGCGCAGCTGCTTTCCCCCGAGCAAGTATGCGGGTGTGTGTGTGTGTGCATGCTTGTGTGTGTGTGTGTGCGTGCACAAACCTGGGTTTCCCTTGCCCCCTGTGAAATAGCAAACAACGATGTGCTCTCTTTTGCTTGTCCTCTCGCTGGCTGCTCCCCCGGGTCTCTGGCGGAGGGCCCCAGGGCTCACCCCCAGGCTCTGTCTTCTCCATCCACGCCCACTCCTGGGACAGCTGGGGTTGTTGACATCTCACAGGTCTGTCCTTCCTATCCTGGTCCTGCCGCTTAAACTCCAGAACTGTGTGTCCAAGCACCCTCCAAGGCGTCTCCACACCAACTCACACTCAGCACAGCCACTTGCAAACTCCTGCTCTCCCCTCTCCCCCAGCCCTCCCTGCCCGGCTGGGGGCAGCTCCACCCTGCCAGGTACGCAGGCCCTGAACTCTGGAGTCATCCTTGATTCCTCTCTTTTCTTTACACCCTGCATCCCATCCGTCTGCGGATCCTATTGGCTGTACTGTCACAAAATCTCCAGCACCTGACCCCTCCTCCCCTCCTCCACTGCCACCGCCCTGGCCTGAGCCACCATCATCTCTCTCTGACAATCGATGGCTCCCTCCTGCCACTTTCCATTAGAAACTCAAGCTAGTTCTGATCATATGACCAGCCAGAGAAATGGGGTTCATTAAGACCCACTGTGTGCAGGTGGTCACGTAGACGCATCAGGTCATCGGGCCTGGCCACGTCGTCCGCAGGTACAGAAAGTGGGCTTTGTGCCTGGAGAAGGTCGCCTGGGTCCAGATCCCCACGGTAGGGGTGGGGACCTCGGGAGTATCGTGGCCTCTCCGAGCATTAGTGGCCGCATCTATACATGGGCGTCAGATGGGACCCACTCATGGGACTGCTGGAACGAAGCAGGACTGGAACTCCAGCCTGCCTAACCCCACAGCCTAGCTTTAAATTAATGAGGCAAATTCTTTGCTTCAAAGCCAAAGCAAATGAACAAAACCACATACAAAATCTCCAACCTCCAGAACATTCTATGCTCATTCCAGATCCCCAGGCACAGCCCCTCTGAGTGCTTCCTGTCCGTCCTTCCACCCATCTCCCTATTAGCAGGCAGAGCCTGGCACCAACAGCCCAGGTGCAACCACAGCTCTGTGGCCAAGTGCATGTCGCCATGGCAGGTGTGGCCCACACCTGCACTGTCCAGTCTGACACCCAGGGGCCCCAGCAAGAGGCAGGCATCCTGGAGTGTGCAGAGAGCACACCGGCTTCCAGGCCAGGAAGCCCAACTTCCCCTCCCAGCTCTGACACCCGCTAGCTATGGCACCTTGGGCAAGCCACTTTTCCTCTCTGAGCTACGGTTTTCGCTCTGTAAAATGGCTTGCAACAACGAGCCCATAGATGCCTACCTTGAATTGCAGTAAGACATAGCTGTGATGAAATCTGCGAAGCACATGTCACATAGACAGGCAGCTAACAAGCCTCACAGTCTGGCTCTTTCTCTTTCTGGATGTGAAACCTCTCTGCGCCTCAGTTTCTCCCTCCGTAAAATGGGTATAACAATGGCACCAACCTCAGAGGGCTGCTATGAGGAGGACATGAGAGAGGAATAGTAGAACCTAGTTCACAGGCTTGTTGTGATGAGCTGCTCCACGTGAAGTGCAGAGAAAGGTGCCCAGCACAGAGGAGACACCCGGGAAGGTGAGCCGTCACGTGGGCGGCCCAGCTGGGGAGGCCTGTCCTAAGCCCTGTTGCTCTTGGAGTGTGTAGCCTGGGCTGTGACCTGTTGCCTAAAATCTCCCTGCTTTTCTCGGCTTCTCCTCTCTGACGCCCGTCTGGCAGAGTCAGGTGAGGCTGGGTGGATCCAGGTGTTCGTGGCCCCCAGGAGAGATGGGGCTTTGCACATGAGGACTGGGACCCCGCCCTTCCCAGGAAAGTGACGCAGCCAGCTTGTCACTAGTGCTGGCCTCAACAGTGCCGTCTGGGGGGCCAAAGGCAGCCCCGGCGCAGAGGAGGGGCTGAGAGCCCACACCCGGCCCTGCGCGGGGAGGGCCGAGCCGCGGGCCCCAGACCGCAGGTGCTGACTCACGGCCTCTGCTGGGCGGTATAAAGGAGCCGGCCCAGGGGCTTCCTACAGCCCGAGGGACGAGCCGGCTGGACGATGGCCCAGGGGACAATGATCCATGTGGGCCCAGAGTGGCCCACTCATGCCGTATGTGTGCTGGGCACCTCGACTCAGCTCGATGTCTGCAGGTGAGGGGGAGCTGGGGGCCGGGGACAGGTCGGGTGACGCTGGACAAGCCGGTTCTGCTGGCACGGGAGCTCACGGCTGCAGGCTCTGCAGCCGCTGCCTGGGGACCGGCCGGAGAGATGCGACCCCAGCCGCCCTGGGAGGTGCCGGGCTCACGGCGGTGGGTTCTTTGCCGCGTACAAGTGCAGGTTCCCCAGGACCTCGCCACAGATGGGTTATTACGGGGCAAACAGGCCCATCTGTCTTCCTTTCATCGTGAAGGCAACAGAAGCCCAGAGAGGGTCTGTGACTTGCTCAAGGTCACACAGCAAGCGTGCGGTGGAAGCAAGGCTAGAACCTGGGCTTGCTGACCCGTACCTGGTTCACGGTGCAGTCTGTCCCCACCCCCTCCCAGCCAAGGCTCCGTCGGTGGGTGTGTAGTAGCGTGGGCGTGACGAGAGGGGCTCTGGCACGAGAGGGACTGAGGCGGGAAACTTGGCCCCGCTGTCAGCTAGCTGGGCAGCCTTGGGCAACTAGACCTCAGTTTCCTTGTCTGTGAAATGGGGACGATACCCACTCTGTAAGGTTGCTATAGGAATTAAACGCGAAAACATCAGTCGAGTACTTAGCACAGTGCTCGGCCTATCCCTGGTTCGTTCGTCCATTTGTTCAACAAATCCCAGCTGAGTACCTACTGCGCGCCAAGCCCCGCGTCAAGCTCTGGGTTCAACGAGACAGCGGAGGAACGCTCTCAGGGGGTGTGCGCGCCTGTCGTCATCACTGCTGCCGTCAGTAAGAGCAGGGGCTGCTCCTGGCTTCCCCACCCCAGGCTGGGCCACAGGAGTACCTGGGACATTTCCTTGGAAGTGTCACTGGCTGCCTGAATCCCAGCAGCCGGAGAACAGCAGTAAATGTCAGGGTGGCCTCTCCAGGGCCACACAGGTGAGGCAGAAGACTGAAAGGTTGGGGAGTGATGGAGACAGAAGAAGCTTGATGTCGTTTGAGGCCCGGACTCCCCTGAGAATGAGCTGCTTGGTGGTGGGTGTGGAGGAACACAAGGGGCCGGAGCCAGCCCGGGCCTGTCGGCATGCCCAGGCCAGCCCTGTGCCCGGCGAGGAGGATGGAGGATCGAGGTCACGAGTGCTTGTTCTGGCCTCGGAGGGGTGGGAGGGAGCTGGCGAGGGCCGGGCCAGGGGGAGGCCCTGCCCACTCCTCCCAGACAGGCTGGGGGCTCCAAGTTCACAGGCACCTCAAAATCTTCCTCTCCTCCTCCTTCAGCCAGACGTTGAGCCCTGCCCTTCTACATCCCAGACGTCTCAGACAGTGGTGGCTAATATTTATAGTATTTAGATTGTACTTCCTGTATTTGACAGCCTTACGAGGCAGGCAATGCTGTTATTCCCATTTTATAGAAGGGGAAACTGAGGCTCCCGGAGGTCAAGTAAACCACGTGAAGCCACATAGCTAGTCAGTGGGGGAGCTGGCGCCCAGACCCTCCTCTCTCCCCATTGTCCCCGTTCTGACCCTTCCCGTCACTTCCTACCTGTGCTTGCCCCAGCCCCAGCCAGCCCTTCCCCCCCATCCTGGGTAGCCCTCACCCTTTTCCTGAACAGCAGGTGGATGGGCCGCTCCCTCCTCGCCAGCTCCACTTCCTTGACACACACCTCTCCCCCCAGCACGCCCAGGCCTCTCTGTGCTCAAGCCGCGTCCTCTGTCCCCAAGCTCAGAGACCCCAGGGGTTGGAAGACAAGGTCACCCGGTCAGGAACAGAGCGCAGGCTGCAGGTGCCTGTTCCAAAGCTGCTGTCATGGACTCTGCTTGGGACTTTCACTCTGAGTTTGGAAAGTACTGTCCTTGCAAAATACATTGATTGCATCCAAACGAAATTCCACTGACCTGAGATGAATACTAAAATCTGTCAAGGGCTTTCTGTGACACCTGTGGCTTGTGGGTCAGGGAGGCATCACGACTCCAGCCGTTATGTATCAGTCCCCTTTTATCCACGCTTTCAAATCCTTGCCGAAATCCTGCAAGGTAAGCACTGTCACCATGCCCATTTTACAGATGAGCAAACTGAGGCTTCCAGAGGCGAAAACACCTACCCAAGGTCACATAAATTAAAGGTGGCAAAGCCAGGAGATTTGAACCCGGGACTGCCTGACCCAACACCCACCCTACCTCCTCCAAGTGCTGTGGGGTTGACTTCACTGGGCACTGCTCCCTGGTGGGCAGGGCTCATTCAGCATCCAAAGGATTTGGAAACGGCCCGGAAGGGATGGGTGGGGGGTGGGGGCCGGGGCGCCAATTGCAGAGGGCGGTGGGTATTCTGAAGCCGCCATCGATGGGGTCTCCTCTTCCTTCCAGGGTCTCAGCAGGGAGCATGGACAAGTCTGTTAGTGTCTCTGAGCCTCGGTTTACCCATCTGTAAAGTGGGTTGTGGCAAAGGTTAACTCGTATGCTGCACAGCGAGTGCACGAGCCTCCCCGTACCTGCGAGCGCTGCAGAGCCTGAGTGCTGGCCTCCTGGGGGCCGTTGATGAGCAGATGTCGGGGGCTGGAGCTGGAGGAATGATGTCACCATCTGGGGCTCCGCAGAGGGGGTCGGAAGTTACAAGAAGACCCAGCTCTGGATTATCTTATGACAACACACACATCTTGCGGTCATCTTACGACACACGCAGGGCAAAAAACCCCAGCTGTTTATGAAAGTTCTTGTTTAGTAGCTGAGAGCATCTGGAAAGCAGCTGACGCAAAGCGCACATCCTAGAGGCGAATCCCAGTGGCGCCGCTTCACAGCTGGGTCTTGGCTCTCTGAGCCTCAGTTTCCCCGTCTGGCAGACAGGGTGGCTGTGAGGCCCGCAGTCAGTGGCTGTAAAGGTGGCCGAGCCACCCGTGAGGGCCCTTCTCCCCGCGCCTCTTGGGCGGAGGGGGCCGGGCAGACTCAGCACTTCAGTCCGCGCGTGTGCTTCTTGGCCCCAAGCCTCGGTCTCCCCATTGCTCTCTGAGCCCCTTCTTCATTTTCCTGTCGTCCCAAACGCGTGGCGCAGCCCGCTCCTGTCCCCGTGCCCCAGCCGCGGTGCCCAGGTGGCCGGGGAGGCCTGGCTCATCCCCGAGGCGCCGCGAGAGCAGCAGAAAACAGCAGCACGGAGCGCCAAGGGAGTGAGCCTGCGGGCCCTGGCAAAGAAACAAGGGCCCGTCCTGCGTTCCGGTTTGGCCGGGTAGGAGGCACGGGCTGAGCTACGTCCCAGGCGCGGTTGTCGTTATCGGCCACCTGGCGCTGAGCACGCAACCACGTGGGGGTCCTCGGAACCTGAGGACCACGCAGGAGGCGTGGAAACGTCACTCCCGTCTCGCAGAGGAGGAAAGCCAGACCCAGGCGGGTCCGTGGCCAAGGTCACGCGGCCTGTCGGACGCCGCCCAAGGTCATCGCCCCTCTCCATGTCTTAGAGGCCGCCTGCTGCTCCCGGCTGGCCTGGGAGAGGTTGCCGTGGGCAACTGAGTCACGGCGCCCCAGGCCTGCGGGACGGCGTCTGCTTCAGAACCGCTCAGACCGGCTGGCGACGCCGGAGTGCAGAACCACAAGCACGTGCGGGGGCCCGGCCGGCTGGTGTAGACAGAGGGCCTCTGTGCTGTGAGGACAACAGGGTTCATGCGCTCCGTCCACACTGGCCCTGGCGATCTCCCGACCCGGGGAGCCAGCGCGCAGGCCCAGGCCTGTGACGACCCTGCCCTCCTGCGCCCTGGCCCCCTTCTGCGCGGGGACCCGGCTGGGAGCAGGTGGGAAAACCGCCACGAGAGCTGAGGGGCAGGCGGGGACACCCGCGATTTGAGTTTGGCAGACGGAGAAGGTGTCCTTGTCAGGGAGGACTTGGGGATCCCCCAAGGGGACCCCAGATGCTCCAGCCTGTCCGACCCTCCTCTGTCCCCAGCAGGAAGTCGGGCGCGTAGAGGAGGTGAGCGAGCGTGTGCCGATTGAGTGATCGGATGAACGAATGAGCATGTTTTAGGCGAGGACGGCGCCGGGCGCATAGTAAGTAGAGTAGCTGCTCTTTGAGTGTTTGTTGAATGAATGAAAGAAAGTTGAGCGCAGGGAGGGTCTTATTCATCTGCGCCCGCCATAGTGCCTGGTGTGTTCTAAGCGCTCATTATCTTGAAATCGTTTTGCAAGAAGAGAGGGGGAAGGACACCAGGGAGAGAGAGAGGGAGAGATGTACACACAGAAACATCCGACCGGGCGTCACCTCCCCTCGCCGGGGCAGGCCGGCATGTCAGGCCCCTGGGCGTGGTCCGTCCCGCTTCCATGGTCTTTCAGGAAGGACCCTTCATTGCCCCCTTTGGTCAAAGACTGTGGTGTGAATTCAACGGGGGAAGAGGGAGGAGAAGAGAAAGAGAGAACTTTCCGGAAATCAATTCCTGCTGTGGGCCACACCTTTTTCCCATGAATTCCTCCTTTCATTTTCAGGTGAAAATCCCGGGTCATAATCTGGGTTCCCATTCAGGGACTCCTCCCCCCACCCTCAGTCCCCACCCTCGGTGACCTCACAGCCCTCGGGGCTGCACCTGCATATGTTACCTATTCTGATTTACATTACAAGTAAAGCTGCCTGTAAAGTAAAACAAGCTTTCAGTGCTTTAAAGCTTTCCTCATCACACAAGAGCAAAACGGATTCGTCGTCAATGCACAGCACAAACTATTGTCCGGACTAGGAGTGCCAGCTGTGGGCAAGGTTTTGCGGCTGGCGAGCGCGGTCCCGAAGTGGTTAAGTTTCATCCTTCCTTTGTCTTGACTCAAGCCGTCACAACCCATCTTAATTTCCATGGCTTTATATTTAATAAGTCTTATACCTGGTACAGTGAGGGCCT